>JAOBYE010115448.1:0-19385 GCA_025403585.1 Parazoanthus swiftii | reverse complement strand
TAATTTGATGTAACTTAATTGACACGTGACGTCATAATGACGTCATAAATGTAAAAATTTCGCGTTTCTATCAAATTCTTCTGATCGAAAACAAAAACATTTAGGACGTTCCAGACTTCAAAAAATGACAAATAAACATCATCAAAAGCTAATAAAACTACACTTTTAGTGTAAATGACAGTATTTTTAAAAAATTCAGTTCGGCAAAGTATGTTTTTTTTAATAAAGTTTCAATGTTCAAATCTCGCAGTAGCTCTTAAACTGCAACATTAATATTTTGTTCAAAAACACTGTTTTAAATGTTATTATTCATTTTATGCATTGTTTTCAACGTTTTAAAAGACGGATTTGCCAGAAATACTGCCAAAATTTGAATGTGAAAAACATCTGGCCGCCATCTTGGATTTCATAAAAAAATATTGCACAATACCTATGACGTCACATATCACGTGCAAAGCTACCTATGTTTCAAGATTGTCACATAAGTTACTCCAAGACTAAGAATTATTAGTTATTTGAAATATTTCTTTAAAATTTGCAAAAAAATATTAAGAAAGTCAAAATTTTGCAAAACATGGTTTCAAAAAACGGGTGGCCATGGCAAAACGTTTTACCCTTGACTCATTTTTTTTCTAAAATTGTGTTTTCCAATAACTTTTAGGAAAAGTGACCAAATTTGGTGGCCATATCTTGTATATCAAGAAAGTTCTCGACGATTGAAATCGGCGCGGGCACTTTCTGCCCCCACCACCCCTCCCCAGGTACAATAGTATTAAATTTCACGGCTGAACTCAAATTTTCATGGGAAGCCAAGCGGTGCTAGTTTCATGTTATATAGACGAGTGTTTTGCCATCATGGCAATTAGCAAATGGAAGGTAGCTCTTAGTTCTCTAGAAGCTGTTGTTAAATGCAACTATTATTCTTAAAGTTTACTTTACCCAAGAAAAAGCAACAGGTTTCTTCCTCAATAATTACCACAAAATGGTAATTTTACAGAAAGCAAGTAGTTTGAGCAGAATAGAGGTTGTACTTGTATCGTAAAGTGAAGGTAAGAGTTCTTTCCGGTACAAAGTTGGTTTGGCTGGTCAACTAACTTAATTATACTTTCAATTCAACAATGGTTTGACACTGCACCTTTGTTCTCCCATCACAGTAAGCGTTAGTTGATTGTCATCCACAAAAACGTCCATCAATGTAAATCCTTCTTGTAGTGCTGTTGTCCTATATTCCAGTGTAAAGCCGGAAGTGTTTGTCAAAAGCCACAAACAAATTGTTAACTCTTTCACTGAGGGTAAGTTGTTTAGGAAAACATGACCATTTTGGAGTGAAGGTAGATGAAGTTCGTAGTCGAAATCTGAAAGAAAGGAAAATACAGCCGTTGAGAAGTTCGTAACACTAATGCCAGGCGAAAAGAATGTCTTATTGATTCGATTCACGTTTATGATAGGTACTATAGACTCTTGATGCAGTTATCATCTCGTATATACCAAGAAATTGTATATTTCCTCAGGGTTATTCTGATCAGTTGTACAACCAATTCACATGTAATTCTGTACAATTTTGTCTTTTTCATTAATTAACGCCTCGAACTGTACATAGTTTTTAATTTTCCACTAACAATATTCCTTTTGTTTTACTTCGTTTTATTCAGTGTAAGCAGCAGAAGAAGAATAACAAGAAAAAGAAAAAGAAGAAGTAGTTGTAGTATTAGTAGAAGAAGAAGAAGAAATAGTAGTAGTAGTAGTAATAGTAGTAGTAGTAGTAGAAGAAAAAGAAGAAGAAGACAATTGACCAATTATAAGTTTTTCTTGTACTCACCTTCTTTGGAGTCATCAGAAGATAGAACGTTTTTTCCTATTTCGTGCTTGACATTCATTTTTCTCTTTTGCCACTGAGCAACGCTACTCTCTCCTGCTGTCCACTCACATTCTGTGCAGTGTTGTGCTGGAAAATGTATTGAGAATGTCCAGTTAAGGTCTGGTTTTACTGCATGGTGTAGTAGGCATAAACATAATCATTAGGAGTTTATTAGCATTAGTAATGAAACATGACTACCAAATGATACTTGGTATATTCGCTTGTGTTTTCGTTTGTTACTTACACTTTATGCTTTATGCTTATGCTTGTGTTACTTAGCAACGAGGTGGTAGTAGCAGTGGTACTAGTGTACTCTGACAATATCTAAAAGTCATTACTAATTTCTACTCTTTTTTCTTTGTGTTAAAGGTTTACTTTGTACAAGAAACGGTGTTTCTTTATGGAAAATAGAAGTGTTTTTCTTTTAATAATGATAACAACAACAACAACAACAATAAAAAAAAAAAAAAAAAAAAAATAATAATAATAATAATAATAGTAATAACAGCAATAATATTTTTGTAGCGCAACTCCCACCGTTCTTAGCGGTTTTCAAAAGTATAACGTTTTAAATTAAAAATATAAAAACTAAAATAGTTGAAGCAACTAAGCCATCGTGAATATTATGAAAAAAATAAAAGGGACGACTTTTAGAAAAACAAAACACTTTGTGAGTGTAACAGAATCCTTTGTGTCCATTAAATTGTGGATGAAAGTTATGTTTTGTCACGGTGAATTTTATTTATATCAAGTATAGACTGCATTGTCATTTTGTTTTTCTGCACCAATAAACTGTTTAAACCTCATGTCGGTTGAAACAGCATGACCGCTCTGTAGTGCTGATAAAAAGTAAAAAATAACAAAAGTTTGCAAAGCATTTTGGTCTCAAATGGGCCTTTAACTTGCCCGTATTGACAAAAAACTCTACCTTGCAATGCAGGCACAGCAGCAAAACTTGCGTTAAAATTTCCAAACGGCCAATTAGCGTTGGCTGTGAAAGCAATCCTCACTGATCCACTGTCAGCATACATAACTGGCGGTGCAGTATTTCCACAGTACTTGCCAAGGAAGGGAGAGTTAGCTTTCACGCCATTTCGCACCTCAATGAAGTCACGATTGCATTCAAATGAGATGAACCTCAGCTGAACTCGCATGTCACGTGGCACGGTGATGATCCACACACAAGGTTTGCTGTTGCCATAGTGATGCTGAAGGACCGATCCCGTGATGACACCACTTGTTGCGGTGATTTGTTTTGGAGTTCCGGAACAACCTTTAAAATTTAAAGACATATCATTTACTTTAAAAAAAAAACATTTTACCTTCTAATTTTACTGAGTAAACGTTTTATATTTCATAAAAAGGTTACAAAAGTTGAGGAAAAGCTAACAAGTATCCAGCAGTGTAGAAGTATATTTATGATGTTCAATCTCAAGGTATACGTGTTCAAAAATACTCAAAACATAAGCTCTTAAAAGATGCTCTAACTATTCCAGAAAACTGATAAAAAACCTGTATCACATCCATTTACTTGGCACTTCTTGAGCAGTTAACTTATGTGGTGAGCTATTCTCAAAATTTAAACAACACAAGTTTTCATGGAACATGAAAGTCAAACCTAACCGGTATGTATAAAATATTCTTTTAGGCAGGAAAAAGTAAAACTACGAGTTCTGCTTTCTTTCTAACATCGAATAATCAAAAAGGATCTCGACAAAATTAAGTATTGCCCCCTCAGCTTCCGTATACCTTGAACAGAAAATCTTGCCAAGAATCCGCCATAACTATTCCTACCATCCGATCTGAATATGATTTCAGTTGAACCGCTGTCAGCGTAGATAACAGGAGGTTGTGTGTTGCCACAGAACTTTCCTAGAATAGTAGAGCCCTCTCTAAGCTCCACGTAGTCCTTGCTACATCCTGACGCAGGCTCCAATTGAAAATAGGTGAAGACCAGTTGTAATCCCATGATACTGGGAACAGATACCCTCCACGTACAGTACTGGTAGATCCCGTAATTGTTCGGGTAATTTGGAGACGAGAGAAGTCCACTCCATGCTGTGATCATTTGTGTCTTTCCCAAACAACCTGTAACGACTCTTCTGTTTAGTACTTACTAACATCATAGTATTTTGTTATCAGAAGAGACAGATAGATTTCGAGTATTTTCTCGTACATTTTAGACGTCTTTAGAAGGCTTTGGAACCTTGGGACGTGACATGAAGAGTCCGGAAAGCCACACACGAAATACTAAGCCAAAAACATTGAGTGAAGTGGACTTTTGATTGGTTAGTATGAAATGCATGTTAATAACTATTCCCATAAAGTGGTTTCTACTTATGGTTCTAATGAGCTAATACACATTCTAACGGTAAGAAAAACAAATTGTTGGCTTCTTGAGACGAAAAACGAGTTGATCTACCTGAAACGTCCATCTAATTATGATATGAGTAAAGCATTGTTTGAAGTGCTACAATTTCATTAATCCCGACGTCTTTAACTTTTAAACGCACCTGGTGGCGATTGGGAATCTGAAAAGTGAGCTTGAAATCCACTATAAAATTGACTATCATCTGATTTGAATGTAATCTGTAACGATCCTCCAGCGGCATAGATTGTTGGTGGCCTTGTGCTTCCACAGTATTTCCCTAAAAGAGGTGCACTGTCGTTTAAGCCTTCGCGTAGCTCAACATAATCGCGACTACACACAGAACCTGTCTGCAAGTGAAACGAATCAAAGGAAAGATGAATTCCTTTTCCGCTGGGAGCTAAGATTTTCCACACACAGTGCTGATTGTGCCCATAGTTTTCTGGATAATTGGGAGTCGTGATTATACCCTTGCGCTGCATGATCTGGTGAGGTGTGCCAGAACAACCTGGAAGGAGCACATTTAAGTTGTTACTAAAATATTCCTCAATTTCCAAGAATCCATTGTTACTACAATGTAGAGACAACTGGTAGGAACACAACTTTACTATCAAACACAGCAGAACGCGAGTACCTAGTAATCGGAAATGACAAGCATTCTTTTCTTTAGTTTCCTATTTCGATACCGTAATTAGCAGCTTTAACGTCATAGGCGGAGTTTACCGAAATACTGGGCATCAACGAACACTCTTAATTCCAAACCCCTTCGAAAAGTTTTTTTTGTCAAATCAAGAACTGGTTTACCTCAAAGTACTGATTGTACTGTTTTTGCTCATGTTTAAAGGCTATTGACAAGCAAAAGACGTCAGAAGTTAAGTTAGGAGGCACTGTTCTACGACAGAAAGCAGTGAAGACACTGTTCAGACACCTATCTAAGTTTTGCGATTGGTAAATCATCCGGATTTCTTTTCTAGGTGGCAAATTAGTTGAACTGCTCTTATTATTTCGTCAGTTAGGGATCGTTTATTACTATTCTTTTAGCTGAACGCTAAAAATTTTGGCGTGGATGCAATCATTCATTTTTCCACCCTCTCGGGTCCTGTCATGAGATTTTCACCACATGTTCAATCCCGCAGGTTTCGATCCACGGACCACTGGTAGACAATTCGTAAAACTTGAGAAGATAACTTTGATTTCATACATTTGCTTTAGTTTGTATCTCGCCTTTTGATCCCGTACATTTCCTGCAATTTGAAACTGCGAGACGGTTGAAATAGAAAAAATCTATCGATTAATCCGTTAAATCGCTCCTTAAAACCTGTGTGAATAAAAACAATATTCCAGGACCCGTAAAGAAGCTAAAAGTTAGTTTCAAAAATGCTCCACAATGTGCGATTCTTGTTGTATTGTTTACCTGGATGTGCAAACTTGTCAATAAAATCTGCGTTGAAAAAAGAGAAACACAAAACATTAGCTGCTTTCAGTTGATATTTTCTTGTGAAGTGTTTATCATCGGGTACGCCTCGACGCATCAAAATTGGTATTTTCGACAAACTTGATACAAACACTTTTAAAATGTTCTGAACATAAATTTTGCAACCAGTATATTCAAAATAGCTTGCAATGACCAATTTGGAATTCTTAATCGACGTTAAAATTTACTGTTTAGGTTGCGAATTATGAGCTAGTAACAAACTCTCTACAACTACATGACATTTCAAAGATACAATCACAGTTTCTATATTTGTTTTAGTTTTTAATTTTCTCACTGGAAGAGACAAAAAGCGACTTTACGAATCAAAAATAAACAGCATTTATCACATCACATTTCAGTAATTACAGTACAAAGAAAAGTAATCATTGCGGCAAAACTATGTCTGCTCCTTTGACATTGCTTGTATTTAGTTTTCATAAATCCCGTGCTGAACCAAAAACATAATTTTTAAGCTAGGATCATCAGCATTTTTGTTTCGCAAAGTGAAAAAACTAAACATTGTACCTGAAGTTGTCGGATAACTCGTAAAGTTTGCAGCAAACACGCCTAAACGACCACTATAGACCATCTTCGTAACAAACTTTATGTGAAGCGATCCACTATCTGCGTAAAGAACGGGAGGCAGTGTCGTTCCACAATACTTTCCCAGCAGAGGAGCGCTGTCGTTGACACCATTTCTTAGGGTTAGCTGAGCGGAGATACAATCATCGTTGTATTCCAAGTGGAACGCCGTGAATCTTAACAGAACGCCCCTACCAACAGGTACCTTGATACTCCAGACACAGTTTTGATAATTTTCAGAACTGAATGGGAAGTTTGGGCTTGAAATAACGCCATTAGATGCTGTGATATGCTGCGGTATCCCCGTGCAACCTTACGATGGGAAATTAGATATCAACTTGTTTGTAAAAATGAAACATCAACTTGCATTAACCCTAGAAAGTTTTAGGGCGGGGGTTAATTTGATTCCCTCGATATTTTTGACCTCAAATTTGTAACGTTTGACAATTTTGCCAAACATCAAAAAAAGGCGCAAGAGTTGTTACATTTTTGTCTACTTTTTTATATTCGTCATTTTTTGTTAAAAATGACTGTAACAAAAAATGATTGTAAATTGTGATTTGTTGTTTTCTTATTATTTTCATTATTATTTTTTAAAGTTATTCAAAATTACGAAAGTCAAAAATCCAAGATGGCCGCCGAAAATCCAAGCAGACGGCCATTTTGAATTTTTGCAATTGCCTCCATTGCAAAAACAGCCATTTGGTTTGCCACTAATTGTATGCCAAAAGTCATGCGCTAATTCTTAACCGTTTGGAAAATAATGAGGGGGTCAAGTTGTATCCCACTGAAGCATTCGTGTTCGGAAAAGTAGCTTAAAGTTTATAGAGTTCAATAGTTTAAACATACCGTTTCTAAAAACAAGAGTCGCCAAGTTTGCAAACAGCACAAAAGACTTACATCTTTTAGTTTTAATTGCATAACAGCTGTTAAATACATCATTTGTATACAGAAAACAATATTTTATTCGTCCATGCAATGGTGAAACTTGAAGGCTGTTTTACGAACACCACGTTGAGCGGCACGGACTAGGAAGTTAAATTGTTTGTATGAATATCAAAGTCTTACGATCAACTGAGATATTACTGCCAAATTATTTTGCTCTGTCAAAAGGCCCCCTGTACGAAAGCCCTAAGATAAAATGGAATTATCAAAACTGCTATCTATAACGAAATAAAAACGCTTGCCGGTTTTGATTGGATTTACCTGGAATTTTTGGCACAGCCTTGAATTTGGCGTGGAAGCCTTTGAACACTTTGGCGCTGTCCGATTGGAAAGTGATATGAATTGAGCCACAGTCAGCATGAACGACAGGCGGATTTGTGATCCCACAAAATTTACCAAGAGGAGGAAAATTGAAAGTCGGACCATTCCTTAGCATCACAAAGTCATTCTTGCAATCAGAATCAAATTCTAGATGGAAGAAGGTGAAAAGAAGCTTGACTTGCATGCCTCGTGGAACCGTAATCACCCAAACACAGCGTTGACCGTTTCCATAGTTACCAGGATAATAAGGACTGCTAATGGATCCTTCGGTCCCGATGATATGCTGTGGTGTCCCTGAGCACCCTTAAGAAAGAAAGAACGAAACTAAATCTAAATGCATAATCAACCCACCGCCGCAGATGTGGGGACGCAGGTGTTAAAATGTGTGTAAACCTAAACTTAACCTACCTAAAAACGAAAACGTTCATGTAGTCAAGATGAAGTAAGAGTTCTATAGATAGAATATATGCAATTATTGGGGGGAGGGGGTGGTAAATGGGTTAACTCCAGTATTTGACAATTCCTGTCATGAAGCTGTACTTATACTTATTTGCCTAAACTGAGATTTCGACATATTTCTTTGCATGGTACCGTTTTGTATGGCGTCTATCTGGTTTTATGTGATCAGGAATTGCCACTGCTGGTTTGTCATTTAATGCGTTCTACACCAGCGCGAGTTTTGCTATCTTTTTGTGTTTATGAGAAGTGGCCGTTTCAAACAATTTAGTGGCTCAGTGACAGTTACAGGATTGTTGTTTGAAAATATTTATTATGAGTGACTTAGAATGTTAAATTCAAACGTTTCTTTCAAGCAAACAGGAACAAATGATTCCTTCTCATAGTTCAGTATTTGGAAGACGGCGTTAGTATTTTGAGACTACATATCAAACAGGCACAATTTGAAGGGTAGAGTAATTCGAAAGCTTAAGTTGAGTTTTCTTTGCACTCAGCTTGAACTCCATTTCATAAGTGATCCTCTTCAGCCTCTAGTTGAACTCAACTCTAACTGAAACTCAAAAGGACTAACCTTGAACTCAACTCGAATTAAGCTGGAGCTAAACTGAAATTTAACTAGAACTCTACTCGAGATTAACTCGAACTTAATACGAAATCAACTCGGGCTCAAGTTGACAACCCGAGAAAAACTCGAACTAACTTGTACTCAACTAAAGCTTAACTTGTACTTCATTCTTAATCAAGTCGAGCTTAACTCGAGCTTGACATGAATTCAATCTCAACTCGAACTCAACTCGAATGTCGAGCTCAACCTTGAACTAAACTTGAGTTCAATTTGATGTTAACATGAACTCAACTCAAGGCCAACTGGAATTGGAGCTCACAACTTTTCTTTTCCAGTTTTTAAATTTTGTGTAAGCAAGGCCTCTTTTTAATAATTCAAAACTTAATTTTTTCTCCATTTAGAAATATTCAAGGATAATATATAGTTTTTGTGACATATTTTTGAACAATTTTGAGTGTCACTAGCTTTAATATCAGCTTTTACTTCATGTGTCACCTTCTGGCAATAAAGTTGTTTGCTATTATTATTATTATTATTATTTTTATAATTATTATTATATATTCAAAGCTGTTAGTGTATTTTGAATACCAACCTTAACTTCCTTCTTACAATGATTTGTAGTTGAAAAAATGGTTAGATTGTGTGCAATTAGTGCCTATAATGATGGAATGACAGGTGTGGCGTTCAAGGTTCCCCTAAATATCTATATAGGAAACACAAAAGTATTTCTTTGTTCCTAAAACTGGTTGGCAATTAAGCGCTTGCAAACAAATCAAACAACCCATGAGCTCAATGCTCGACTTAATGGTTCTTTGTTGTGATCGAGAGGACAGACATTTACGAAGTTCCTTGTTAATTTGACACAAACAGCATATTTGTAAAATACACAGCATTTACTTGTAAATTTATGTCAGTTATTGCATTTTCAAAAATTAAAATCTATAACTAAGTATTTACAAACCAGTTGGGAGTTTCCATGGTATTTCTCCACATGGTTCTTTAGAAAATGAAACATCTTTTATGGCCAGTAACTGGGAACTAAACCTCACCACTCCTACAAACGCTGCCTGCAAATCAACAAAAAATATATTATATTTTTAAACAGTAAAACGGTTTTTAAATAAAGCTTGAAGGTCAGCATAGAGAAACGAAAGCTCACAAAAATAGAAGTTCCACTATAAAACTATAAAACTAGCCTGTTTGCTAAAGAAGGAGCTTCGCCGCGAAAACGTTTTAGTTATTGTTGTTGTTATAACTAGTTCAAACAGAATATAACAACTGAGATAATGACCACCATAAAACTAAGCCCGTCTTCTAGCACTTTTCACGCCTCGAGGCCTTGAGGCCCACACCTGTTCACTCTGCAAAGACCATTGGTCAACTTCCGGTATGAATAGACCGGTCGTTCTCTTGTGTAGCGAAACCTTTTGTTTAATGCAACTACATTGGTTCTGATTTTGTAATCTTTCCCCCAAAAAAACGTTTTCTGCAAATCTTCAATTACTTCACCAAAGAAACAAGAGGTTAAAAGAAATTTGAAAAAGCATTGCCTGCCGACAATCGGAGGAAATACAGAACAAATATAGCCCGAAAAGGGATATTCTTGCTTGACTTAATGTTCAAATTTTCAAAACCGCCGTCGAACGATCAAACATAAGCCGTTGGCTTAGGAGAATGGGCAACCACTCCCAGCGTAACGACGTTAAAGAAAGTTTAGTTTAGTTTAAACCACTCACTCT
This sequence comes from Parazoanthus swiftii, assembly GCA_025403585.1. Lineage (NCBI taxonomy): Eukaryota > Metazoa > Cnidaria > Anthozoa > Zoantharia > Parazoanthidae > Parazoanthus > Parazoanthus swiftii. The sequence continues at coordinate 9,077 of JAOBYE010115448.1, read as the reverse complement.
TTGTTTTCCATCACTATTCTTTTTTAATGGAATCTGCACGTACTTCCATTTACCAATCCATGAATACGAAGGCAAAGTCCAGATGAGAAAGCGTGTTGCTATGTTATTATGTCTGGTGTTGTCATAGTAACTTTCGTCATGGACATAGAGATCCAACGTTCTGGGATAGTATCTATTGACGAATACCCAGAACCTCATGCATTGATAGCCGTCGTCTTCTTGTGCACTAAATGGCGGACTTGATATTATTCTCTTAGCTGAAACAACTGTTGAAGAGTGGAGGCGAAGAAAATGACCTGCTGATAAGTAAAAACGTATTTGTTGTAAAATTGAGAAGCTCTTGCTTATCTAATTATGATCAAACAATTAGAAAAGCTGCAATTCTGACTTGTAGTTATAAGTAGGTTTCCTTGACCAAGACATTTCTGGCAATTCACGATGTAAATGAGCATTAGCGACTGATTGGGGGTAGCCTTTGTCCTGTTCAGGGACTTGGGTATTCAATATACATTACAGAAACGGGAAATAGACATCGGCCCTATAAGCCGCTTGGCTTGGCAAAATATGTAGTAGTAGTTACTTAAAACAAAACACACCCTATCTCAGGAAGCATTCAATTTACCAGACTGATAATGGAAGATTTTTAACAGCAGAAATTGGCTATACGATATAAAACAGGTACGGATTGGTCTTAATTACAAACACTCTGGGGCAAATTATATTGAGTGATGGCAAATAGGGTCAGATGGCTTAAAGGCTAGTATTATCATACACATTATTTCATTAGACATAGCATACGTTTGGTTGATTGCTGATTCCACGTGCTTATTTTCCAGTCCTCATGACCTTCCCAGTCGCACCTGTCTGTATCAAACGGACAACTTGGGACGCCTGTTGAAGATTGCCTGCGTTTAGTTATTAACAAGAAAAACATTGAAAAAGCAAGAAAATAAGTACTTAGTGACAAATCTTTCAAAAAGCGATCGGCAAACCGTATTCAATTACAACTTAACTTCCAGATCCCTTGCAACCCTTGGAACTCGAATTTTCGCCCACATTCCCCACTATACGAAAACGCCCTTAATGAGGAGCTAACTAATGCATTCGGGATGTGTGTGTGTGTGTGTGTGTGTTTGCAGTGCGATATAATAGATATAGTATATGTGCAAGTGCAAAATGAGGGAAAAGAACGTAGTTCAGGAATTCTTGAATGCATCAACAGTAGGGGTACTGCCCGCCTCCCCGTGCAAGATAGGGCTGTGGTGCAGGACTCCAAATGTGGGAACGTTAAAAAGGTTAAAACACCGACTCGCGGAAAGGCTGGCCCCGAGGCTATATGTGCGCCAACGTGACCGGCGGACAGACGACTTGAACTAAGGACCGCCCAATTCTTAATACTTGTCTCTATGCAATTCTTATTTTAAAAGAAGATGGGAGAACTTTTTTACTTCATCTTAGAGAGTCGAGATTGGATGATCAATTCTTTTATTCTCACAACCATTCAGTTTATTTCGTACTGATAATGTTAGGAGAAGATATATGTTAAAGGACTGGGAGTGAAAAGGTTAAACCACTGCTGTCTCTCCCTTTTTCTGATTCATTTGTTCACCTTAATTGTTTTCAGGGTTTTGTAATAGTAAAATTAACAAATGACGTCACCGAAGTGTCGTCCAAGATCTTTATTATTACCTTGTTGTCTAACTGCATGACAACTCCCACCAAGCACGTTTAGATCGTCGAGCGCAATATCGCCCTTGTATCCGATGCCAACTTCTCCCTCTATAATAAACTACAAAAGGTGTCAAGTTACTACAAGTAATCCTGCTTATGGCTGATGTCATTCTTCTACCAACTAGCTATGCGACCTCCAATCAAATTTCGCTGCATTGATAACAAAATTTAGAGATCCCCTAAGTTACGAGCAGTCTCTTCTTTGTTTAAAGTCCCAAAACTTCATGAATACCCTTCATGGATAATGTGGGAGCAAGAAAAAGGAAAAGGATAATGTGTTAAAGGATAATGTGGGAGCAAGAAAAAGGAAAAGCTCTTCCCAAAATAATTTAAGTTAGATACCACGCCCCACTTTAACATGAGATAGTCTAGAACTTGTTGGACCTCCGAAGGTCAGGCGTATGGCATCTTGCAATGGAAAAAAAACAACTCGGAACAAGCAAACTCACTCTTGACTGTTTAGATTTATACAAACTGAGACACAACAGGTGATCTTGATCAAATATAACTGGCTCAAAAGGAGAGTACACTTTGTTTAAACTGACACTCTTGCTTTGATTAAGTTCTGAAGACAAATTAGCGTTGTACAGTAATACTACACCTACCTTGTACGTGGAAACAGCACTCAAAGGCGTTTGGCCAAATAACCACCTGTTGCCTTTGTCGCCTTTGTCACTCCATACTAACTGTTTAGTGTCGTTAGTCTTGGCATAAACTTTGAGAGAACCTGTATCATGTCCACGCATGTGATACCAGAACTGAAGACATACTGCTTCGTTTGGATTGAATCTCGTGCTTTGCAGTCTTGCTTTTTCGCCTGGATTTCTGTTAGATGCCTCAATGAACTGGAATCGTCCTGAAAGTGACCAGAGAAGATTCAATTTCCAGAAAATGATGGATAAAAAATTGATTGGTAGATTGACGAATAATAATAATAATAATAATAATAATAGTAATAATAATAATAAAAAAATAAACTCTATTTGATGTTCTTTGCAGGGAATATACATTGAATGCCGAAGCCAGAGGCTTATTTGGCTTATAGAAGTAAAGACTAGAACTTATGTATGTATTGATAATTTAGTAATGAGTGAAAAAAAAGAAATCTACACAAGGCACACAACTGATAACAGGATTGAATGGTTGAATGAATAGATGTTAAACGAATGAATGATCATGACTGAATGATTAAATGAGTTATGCAATAAAAGAGGGAATAAATGAATGAATGGATGAATTAATAAATGGAAAGATGAAAGCAAAGAGGGAAGGAAAGAAGAAAGAAAGGAAGGAAAGAAGGGGGATGGATGGAGGCTGGATGCTAACACATAACTGGTTGACACAATAGAGAATCAACTGAACAAGATAGCACATGGATGAAAAAGTGAATGGCAGGTTGTTTTATGGAGGACTGTGTGAACGAATCTAAAACAAACTTGCCTGTAGAGGATAATTCAGTGTGGTCAAAGTTTGGTCCAGTCCCCGTAGTTAGAGTTGAACCTGTTCCAACCGACCAGAGAAAGTCCGCTGACCTGTCGTGTATGAGCCCACAGAGACCATCACTAAAGTCGCAGTGACCTTTAATGTCAGAAAAAGAGAAAATACAAGTTTAAATGTTTGAAAGAGAACTTTGCAAATACTTTCTCGAATACTGAGCAAATTTGAGATTTATATTTTATTACTCAGATATTAAACTGTAAGAAAAACGGGTTAAGTATTGAAAAAGTAAGGTCGAAAACAGTCGGAACAAAAAACCCTGAACTAAAGTAGATACACTTATACTAAAAACAAAACTAATAAGCAATCAAAGAACTTCATAAAGAAAAAACACAGCAATTTACAACGCGCATTGTCAAATTTCATTACGCATTTTAAAAGAACATAAAATTTAAGCTTCCGTTTGAATCAGCTTAAACTGAAAGCTATTAGTGATTAACCAAAGAAGGAAAGGCAGTTACCTCTGTACGATTGGCATAGTACATCCTCGTTTCCCGAATTTTCCTCTGCACAACTGAGGTTGTTGATCGGACACTCCTGGACATCTTGAGAAAAATCACAAATGAGAATAAGCGAGCATAAAAATTGGATTCAGCTTTGAAGTTTTTATCAAAGAGACCGGTTTCTTATGAAAAAAAAATTGCATTTAGGAAGAGGGATATTTGAGGCAATTTAAGCGGAAAGGTTTTAGACTCATACCACACCTACCTGGCTTCTGATTGATTGATTGGTTTCTTGACTGTGGACTTTTTCCTTAATACGATTAGTTTTCTAATAGCGCATGTGCATTAAAAATCCAAGATGGCACTGCCATCACTACTTGAAAAAATTGCAAACGTTTCAAAAATATTTTGGAAGGGTATGAAAAGTTTCAAAAGACTTCACCAACGTTTGGAAAATGTTCGGAAATGTTCGAAAAATCTTTGGAAATTTTTGAAAAATCTTCGGAAATCTTAAAGGAAAGTCGAAAAATCGTCGGAATTTTTTTAAAAAGTGTTCTCAAATGGTGGAGTTATATAAATAAAGATTTCTATAAACGCACCACAGATTTTTGGGCAGTGAGTTCCATCGCTGCACGGATCGTTAGTGACTTTACATGTAGTCTCCCATGGAGTACATACGCCATTCGGACAGAGGAATCTTGTAACAGGACAGTCATGATCTACCAAGAACAAAATCAATTACGAATTGCTGTTTAAGTCATTATGTAATAAGACATTTTTAAACAGGAGCTTACGAGAAGATCTATTGTGCCTATAATACGCCTCTTCAGCGTATAAACGCCTTATACTTACACCGACCAGATCGAGTATTTTTTTTTAGTTAAGTGAGGGGGTAACCAGTGAGGTTTGGCCGCTGAGCACTAACAAACAGATATAGTGATGTAAATGTGTTAAGATAAAGTACCCTACAATTATCCCAAATAATACCTTCTAAGCGAAAGCCCGAGAGAGAAAATGGTCCAGCACGGAGAAAGAAAAAATCTCTGATCCCGGCGGGAATCGAACTTGCGAACTCTGGAACAGATCGCCGCTGCTCCACCTCGATTTTTTCAGTTGTTTGGTTGAGAGCCGCAAAGTGACTGCCTTGAGAAGTGTTCTAAAACACTTCAGCGTCGTTTTAGCCATCGCCCACGTTCACACAAGCACAGTTTCTGTGACACATTATTCTTGCTGGTGTAAGTCGGAAGTTATGGCAATTTCATATGCATACGCATAAGGACATAAGCCATTAAACTGACGTCCTTGCCCTTTTGTGGCCAAAACGTGCCGTATTATGAAATAAGTTCATATGTATCAAAGATAATTGCTCTTCAACTGACCGATTTTGACTACGAGCTCACAGCCAAAGAAAGTGCTCGCCTGTCTACACGGCAGGTGTCGGGAGAAAACAGTGTCACAGAAAATGTGCACGTGTAGACGAGGCTCTATAGTTTGTTAACAAACAAGCCAAACTGCTCAAACAAAAGATTACTAGTAATTTGCTATTAAGTGCTACTCTCAATAAACAGAGGCTCTATGGTTATAATCTTACTGCAACTGAGCTCATCGGAACCGTCGCTACAGTCTTCCCTCTGGTTACACAGTAGGTTCGCCTCGATGCATTGACCATTCAGACAGGGAAACTGGTCCGGCAGACACTTGCAGTTCCTCTCGTCTGACCTGTCCAAGCAGTCACTGTCGCCATCGCATACCAATGATCTCTTGATGCACTGCTTGTTGTCGCACTGGAACTCGTTCCTCTCACACACGTGCCCTGAATAGAGCAAAAGTTTAAAGTTCCATTGGGGTTTCTCTAGGTCAGGTTTCTGGGTGTAGGTTACTAAAAGAAGCTTAACAGTGGCTGACCTCTTTTTATTTTTTTGAAAATTTCGTACTGGTTTTAATCCGCAAACATTGCAGTAGGCTTATCGCCATTAGATTGGGTGTCAGGTAATTGAAGTTACTGTTTTAATCGTTAAGCGTCTGCTGCCACCTTGTACAGAAGAAGGGCCAAATTTATCCAAGGCTTTGAAAAGTCAGCTTTACTTCAAGACACTTGTTATCAACTTTTGTTAATAAAAACCATTAGTTGCATACATACTGGGGAAAGCCCCCTCTCCCTCCCCAATCTATTTTAACAATGACGTTACAAATTTCGTCTTAAGGTAAAGCCAAAGACACCACAGACAAAACGGGTGGGATATATTCTAACGAACATATTCTACACCCTCGTAAAACTATGAACCCGTATTTTTTTACCTTATTGTCTTTATTAGGGACTTTAAGAAGCTAGTACGGCTATGCTTGCAATGTTAGATTAGATTCTCTTTTTAATTAGTTTGCAGTTGCGACGAACGTCCATTTCCTTTCCCCAATCACGTCTCATTTACTTTTGGTTTAACTGTTAAGCTTTTAGTATAGCTATTTTAAGTTCTGAATATTTTTGCTGTTTTGATGCATGCATTAATTTAAACTAAACAAAATTGAGTTGTGCCTGGTCTAACAACATGTTCCTCCCTGTATAATAAACATGCTTTGACTGATTCGCTTATTCCCAAACAACTGTGTACCCACCAGGCTTAGCGAACAGAGGGGTAGTAGAGCACTTCTCAGTGTTCAGAGTAATGTTGGCTATCGCTACATGGATACTTCCGTTCACAGCGCCGAATCCCATGAATATCACCTTGAAGCAAGAAATAGATATTTAATAATAGTTCCAACACAGTAAACTCTCGCTAAGATTAACCTTTTTCGTTTCAAGGTATGTTAAGCGCTGCGATGATTTATGTAATTTGTCTTGTAATGCTGGATATCATTACGAGGCAAGTTGCGCAAAAATCCACCCATCGGTAATATAGTGAATAGAACACGATGAACCGTTTGTTACTTTTGGGTAGATTCTGCATTTACGTATGCAAGTATAAAATCGTCATCCATCATTAAACGCTTTTAAACCTAAACTAATACTGCGACAAAAACAAAGAATAAATCGCAGAACAAATCGATTGTAAAAATTAACTCAATAAGAAACGGGGAAATTAATTTTAATATAATCTTCTGTGTTTAAAAGAAGAGCAAAACACATAAATGATCAATTAGTAAAACCTTTTATACATGGCTGTGATGAAAAGCGAAATTAATTAATATGTTGTACTCTTTCCCCCTTTCACTGTACAGTATTGAAAGCATAGTATAACAACCCTGTCATATCTGTACCTATCATGCATCGAGATCTTTAAGTCGGGTAGTTTTAATTTAGTTAAACTCATATTTTAACTACAACACCTTGAGGGCCTCTGAACAAAACAAAGGCACGCTTGCGCGATGCCAACGTTTTCCTTGAAATCCAGACAGACTCCATAAGAGGGTCCGATTGTGTGTAGTCCCATAATATATCCGTAAACTGGCTATTCCGTTGCTAGGTAACGTGTATTGGAATCGAAGACACAGACCAGTGACGTTGTAGAACGGCTTCCAGGTCACATACGGGCTTTCAAGATTTGCCTCGTACGGCTCGTCCATGTATGCAAACTGACCTATTAAAAAGTCAAGACGTAATGGATGATAATCAAAAGCCCATAAAGCTAGAAACGTACAACTCTCTCATTGTGTCTGAAGCCAAGCTGCATGGCTGACGAGGCTGACAAGCCCACATTCGGTAAAATGTTTTGATTGGTCGAGAAGTGTGCACGCCTGAGACTCCAAGTTATACGCTACTTGGTTTTTGAGCTTCTGTGAAAATTGAATCAGCCTCCAAGAATTTCAAAACGGTTTAGAGCATTAGAAAGTAATTTGGTATGCATTAAGACACTATTGTACTAATGAATTTCCATAGCAACAGTTTACCTAAGAATTTATTAGTGGCAACGGAAGTTCCAAACCGAAATCCACCACCGTAGACACAAACTTAGTTGTAACAATATTAATTTCATTATCTAAAAATATAAATCATTGAAACAACTAACAAAAGCCGAAAACCTCAAAGCTGATAACTAGTTTTCTCCGAAACGTTGACCCTATCTTACGCAAAGGGGAGGGAGCCGAAAGTGACCGCGCCAAATTCAAACCTCTCAAAGAAACGAATTAAAGGAAGTACTCCAAAGTTTTGTGAATTTCAGAAACAATTTTATTGTTAAAGTTTTGTTTTTAAATCAGCGCATTTCCATCGCAACCAGTTTCTGAGTGACGTGTCGGCAAAAGAATTCCTAAAGTTTTTCTAGTAATAAAGACTTTCTGATTTCCGACCCTTTCATTATGATTTTAATAGTAACTGCGATGTGCCATCCAGCTTGACTAAATAACCCCGAGGTTACTCTGGGTGACACTTACCTTCGCTTGTTTCGTTTCAGTTATATTCAGTTTGATGTTATTATATGGCTGACTGATTTTGCGTGCTGTGATTGGTCAAGTAGCGGTACGGATCTCTAGTTCTGGAGTGGCTGTCACTAACAGCCTCAATTGCATCAAATAATCAACAAAGCCATACAATAAGCACCTTATTAGCGCGCGTCGCGCTTGGGCCATGAAAGGAAGGAAAAAACAATCGGTCCATAACTTGCGTACGGACCTCGCACTCGGCTAATAAGAGGTATCTATTAATAAAGTCTTTGTTGTTTTTGTTGTTGTTATTGTTATAATTATTCATTGTTAATGGTTGCTTACCACCAACTTGGAGGTAAGGTGTTGATATTCTCCATATTTTCCATCCACCTTTTGTATTGTTTTTTTGCATCCTCCATGAACAGAATCCAGAAACAAAGTCACAACTCTCGAGAGAACCGGCTGTAAAAATTAAGTGGTAAACAAGTTTTTAAAATGATTGTATTACACACATGATTTCACAAGTAAAACATGTGGGTTACCTCGGAAGAGGTGTTGGCTAAGGGAGTAAACCCTGACAGAAAATCCGACGTGATGTCCCGCAGGTGGTTGGTTTTACGCACTGCGTTTTCCTTCTGGCAACTCCTGCAGCTGAGCTGATGCCGAACGTATCGGTCCCTGCCCTCCCTTTGGATCCAACCAGTTAAGCCGAGATGAAGGTCCTGATGTATGGGCAGCTCAGGTCCTTCAACTACCCGCCCAGGCTCGTTGCACACTAAAGAGGACGCTTCGGCAATTTTTATAACAGATATCGGCACAACACGTGCACGGGACGTCCTGCAGAGCCACTCCCGAAAACGCCAAAAGAACTAATGTGCTACCCACCGCCTCATGAGACGGAAGGACACCAACCTCCCAGATTGAGACCGCAGTAATTCACTAATACGTGTCAGCAAATTTGGGATTCGTGATTGGTTATGCTTGTCTCAATCTGTCTAGCCTGCGTTAAACAAATGAAGGAAAATGGGTTGGGGGGGGGGGGGGGGG
>JAOBYE010115337.1:0-19387 GCA_025403585.1 Parazoanthus swiftii | reverse complement strand
AATACTTGTCTTTCCAGCCTTACGATAGTTATGAAATATGATACGTGGGCCATCGTTGTTGTTACTCTTAAGCAGTTTATATAAGTTCTTTTTCTCTTCGTTGAATAGGGAGAAACACGTTTTATCATCCACAAAGGAGAAGAGTTATTTTATCGTGAGACCGGCCAGGGATGGAGAGGAGACACCACCCTTAAATATATTGATCTTTCGATCTTTCCAGATTCCCTCGTCTTTTCGACCGCTTTCACAAAGGGTTAGACGTCTAGATCGTTAAACCAATGTTTGTATTTCGTCAAAATGGTATGAAATTTAGTGTTGTGGACCAAAACCTCGAGAAAAGTAGAAACAGAAATGAAAATTAAAGAGAACCTCTTTGCAACAAACACAGACAAAGAGTCCGAACGGATTTTATGCATAAAGGAAGGCGAATTAGTTGCTTTTTAGACTTCGCTTGAACGAATTAGCTCCAAACAAAAGATTTAGTAACAATATGTTAGAAAACTAATTGATATAACCAAACAAAAATAAATGCTGCTTTAGTACGTCTTTCATGAAAATAAATTCGCCATGCGTGCATGTTATACTTCGTGTCTATTTTCTTTGGCATCTGCTTTGAAAGAAACGGTTGATTATTGTGTTTGATGAACATAGAAAACTCAATGTGTCAGTAAACTGAAAACGTGCTTGTTACTTTCATTTTGAGTTGGCTGTAAATATTCAGTCACAGGGAATAGTGAGATATTTACAAACATCTGAAAGTGGAATGTACAGTGTATATGAGAATGACACAACTTCTTAATGGTCGTTATCTCCCAGAATGAACTTTTATTTACCCTCGGAGATTCTCTAAATTTACATTGTTTTTCAGGAATGCTGAACAATAAAAATAGTATTAACATATGCAGTAAAACAAAGAAATACACTGTATTTACAATCTACAATTTCATTATTCAGGGAGATCCATTTTGAAAGAAGATAAGTTGGTCTTTCTTTTAAAATCTCTAGGTTACTTATTCCATGACACTGCACCGCAAAACTTGAAGCTATTTTTCATAAAATTATCTTTGGCATTGGATAAAAGAAGTGTTTTCCTAAGCTAATACTGAAGCGTATTTGATGGGAGAAACATTTCTTTTAAATATTCGGGTGCAGAGTCGTTCGTTATTTTATACATCAAGAAGGCTTCATGTTTTTTCCTCCTTCGTTCAAAAGTGTCCCAACCTAATTGCTTTTTAACTGTGTGAGATCTAACCTCGTATCCTTGTTTTGTTATCACTCTAGCTGCCCGATTTTGTAGTTTTTGTAGTCTGTTTGCCGATTCAGCGGAAAAATTGTTTCACATAACTTCGAAATAATCAAACACTGGTTCAATTAAGGCTTTGTAGATGGAAACTGTTGTGTCTGGGGGTACGTATGAACCCACTTGTCTTAATCCGCTTATGGCTCGGGATATTTTCTTTGACATTACAAGTGAACATGGGTTGATCATGTTAATTCCTGGTCACCTCTGAGACCCAAATACTTCGCCGAGGTTACTCTTTTTATTGGATAGCTCTCCATAAATATATATGGGGAGTATTTGAATCCTAAGAACATTTGTTCCGTTTTTGGAAAGTTCAAGCTTAATTTGTTTGTTAGTAACCACGGTTTGGGATTCCCGAGATCATAGTTTGCGTAGCAAATCATTTGACTAAGTGATTTAGAACTTGTTTTGATGTTGGTATCATCAGCAAATTTTCCAGGTTCCATTTATGGCAGCTGGGAAAGTCATTCGTATAAATAAGAAGTGATAAAGGGTCCAGTATATTGGAAACTCCACAATGAAGTGGTTTAGAGCTCGAAAGTTGGCAATTCACTTGATTGCGTTGATGGCGAGCAGTTAGTTAGGACCGAAACCAAGTCAACGTGTTGGCAGTTGCGCCATAAACTTTAAATTCTTCGAGTAAAATTGAGTGATTGACAGTGTCGAAAGCCTTCGATAGATCTACAAAGACAACTGAGTTTAGACGGCCTTCATCCATACTATTTAGCCATTCAGTTGTTGCGTCTAGTAGAGATGTGATGGTTGAATGATATTGTCTAAACCCCAACTAAAATGTTGGTCACCAAGTAGCTATTAAATTGATCGTAAATTAATTTTTCGAATATTTTGATAACGGCAGATAACACAGAGATTTGCTTGTAGTTACTTAAATTCTCTTTTACATTTCCTTTATATGTAGTGGTAACAGGTTTAAGTTCAAAAGTAAAGGGACTTTTTTGTTTTGTGTGGTTAAATGCAATTAATCGGACAATTACAGCTATGCTTTTTAACCTCTGACCTTAACCTTCTTTTTAATCTCTTTGCGAAGCCCGTGTGTTAGCAACAAGGATTTCTTTTTTCTTATTCTCTTTTTCTCTGTGGGAGCAAGTTTTTCAACGACACTGGGAAATAAAGTTTTCCATGCATTCCACATTTGATCTGGGCCCTCTCTTTTATCAATACTATCCCACGGACGTTTTTGCAAGTCATTTTTAAACTTTTTGGAAATTAAATTTTTAAAATTTCTTGTGACGAAAATATTTTATGCTCTTTTCGTAAAATAGCGATTTTTCTTACGACGTATATTAAGCTATGATCACTAATGCCTACATGAATAACTCCAGAGTCAACGACTCTGTTTGTAATATTTGTAAAGGCGACATCGATCGATAAGAGTGCTACTCTTTTCAGTTACGCGAGAAAGTTGATCACTGAGTTGAGTAAGTTGGTACAACTCTGCAATACACTGATTCTTCTTTGTTTGATAATCTGCTACTCTTGCCAAAGGGTCAAATTTGCAATTTAAATCCCCTATTATATACATTTCTTTTTCCTCGCTATCGAGTTTCTGTACAATATTTTCAAAATTTTATAGAAAGAATTTGGATCAGAGTTAGGAGGTTTATATCATGCTAAAATCGAAAAAGGTTTGGAGTTTGGTTTTACGATGTCAAGACAGATAGCCTACGTATTAGCTTTTATTAATTCGTTATGGTTTAGATAAGCGATTGTGTTTCGCAGATATATTGCAATACCTCCGCCCTGCCTATTTCTGTCTTTCCGTATTAATTCATAGCTAGGAATTCTAACGGAGGAATCTGAAATGTTTTCGTCAAAATAGGTTTCATTAAAAGCAATTAAGTCTAAATCTTTCACAAAGAATTCTAAGCTAGTCTATGTGTGCTGCTAAACTATTAATATTTAGCGAAGCCATCTTGAAACCTCTTACTTTGGGAGTGTTGTTAATACTTACTGAATTTGTAGAATTTTCAGGAGCTCCGTCACTTGTTGATAATCAAAATGAATTATTCACAAAATGTTTTTAAAATCTTTAGCTAGGGATATGGTACCTTTGCAATTCAAGTGGAGTCCTCTAGTGTTCTAATGATCTTTCTGTATGTTGTGGTTAATCATGGCCCAGTCGCGAGATCTAGTAAAACTATGAAGTATCTTACAAAAAACCACAAGTTATGAATTTTAGACACTACACAAGAAGAAGTTCTGTTCAGAGCTTTCGGCTCGAGCTGGAGCCTTGACCACTGTTGATGTGATTTGACTGGTCACGTGACTTGTGACCAAATGAAGTATCTTATTGACTTCCTCGCATGGTCATGGAACGTCTCGTTATCCAACCTCGTTATTTCTAAAACTGCTATTTTCGTTGACCAACACTCTGACTCGATATCTTCACAAAGTTAGACAGTTTGTTCTGCAAGTGATTGGCGGGCTATCCTGTCCAAGGTTATTACTATGAAATCGTCAACAAAGATAAAAAACGACAAAAAGACAAATCCCATGATTCCGAAAAAAGGGTCTACTTAAATCAATGTTTAAAACCAGTAAATAAAATTTCTACTTTCAATTCATTGTTTAGGCTGTTCCAGGTTTTTACTCGCCGCCTGTACTGGAAAGTTCGTTGTCCTATCTTAAGGTCTCTTTGCATGGAGCGAGTTGTCCCGGCAAACCGAGACTATACTATAGGTGCTACTTAGACAAAATATGAAGAGATCCAAAGTTTGATGACACACGGACGAATCTTGATTTTTAATGACTTTGGCTCTTTTGTGTTTCACTGATCTTACACACGTTGCTTTGGAGATCTAGAGTAGCGTTTTCATTTTGTACACCCTGTAGATCTACAATCGGGAGACGGCTGGTAACGCTCTTCTAACATGGGGTTCAACTCTTCTTTTCTTACAAAATGTTTCTTTGATAGTTGATCGAAAACCCTGAAGTCTTATGGCATATGTGATTGCATTGGCAAAGGAGTTGCTGTAGTGAAGAACCTTGAAAAAACGTAGGGTTAAATCAGAAATGGACCAACACTTTCCTCTTATACAAGAATAGGACGTCGTTGTATTTAATATGATGAATGGCAACCACGTCAACCAAAATACAACAATAACCAATAGCATAGTCTGTACAAGTTTTCTATTTTGTTGAAAAGTAGGTCTTCGTTGTACGTTCCTTTCGGATCTCTTTTTCATTAAACATATGAAGATACATGCGACAAGTGTTATCAACAACGGCAGGCCCATTCCCCAGATCATCACGTGAAATCTTATGGTTATTCCATGAATAAAGTTAAGAAAGACCATAAAGAGGATCGCGTACATCCATGTGAACGCGATACCGATGACATAATGCTTTCGATTGAGAAGGCGGTGTTTCCAAGGCCAGCCGACCGCATGAAGTCTTTCCAGAGATATGAGCGCGATTGAGAATACTGAAGTTACACCGGCTATGATGTCAAAGATTCTATAAACACGATGTATCAAACTTCCGGGATGTTTTAACAAGCATACGTATAGAGGCAAAGCGAGTGCTCCCACCACAAGATCTGTAACAGCGAGGTTTATTGGTAGAAAGTGAGAAAGCTTTCTTTTTAAATGTCTCCTTGTGAATATGAAGATGGTAAAGGAGTTAGTTACAGTTATTGTAATAGATACAACAACGAAAACTGTGTTCCAACCGATATTCTCAAAGTTCATGACAAATTTGTCGTCATATAACGCAAATGTTGAAGCCAAAAACCGGGAGCTCTAACTACGAAACTCAGCAATCAAGTACTAAATAGAAATTAACGCACAGCTGTTTTTTTTACTCGCTGTTATAAAGTTCCGTTCTTCGGAGGCGCTTGTAAATTTATGAAGCGGGTGGAACAGCTGTTTTAGTTCTTTATCCGCTTGTAGCGCAAACCCGAATTGGAAACTAGAAGTACTTTAAGGATACACAGATATACATATCTGATATTTTAACATTTTTTTACCATAAGAGTTTGTTAGCGGCCTTGAAAGTTTAATTTAAATGTGTTGTAAGACACTTTTTGTGTCAAAGTCACTGGAGAGCAGAACTCGTTTTATTTATCGAGATCGCGTAAACGAAAAACTAAGCACGCGGGTTGTCTATTCGAGGTGGTCCATTAAGAACTACACATAGTAGCCTTATCTATGGATGCAGCTTAAATAAAAAGACCCGCTGAGCGCGCATGTGGCTACTTTTTAAGCTAGACAATTTACATGTGGATTTCTTAATTTTTTTCCAAACCTGCAGTCTCATCACTCAAAGTTCCAACGACTTTTAGTACTTTTTTCCCATTTAATACTCCTTTCAGAAAATTAAATCACAATTGCTCGAACACGAACAGGTACGTCGAACAGTTACGCACGTTGCATCATGTGTTCAGTTTCAGGGTAAAATTCTTGAGACAATTAACATACAGAAATGAAAATACAATCAAATAAACATGTCCACTTTCTTATCGCTTTAACCTCTGCTATGAAAAAAACTAGCGATTCTTGTGTTTGATGAACTCAATGCGTCAGTAAACTGGAAAGGAGATCATTGTTTTCATTTTCTGATCACTGTGAAAACTGTAAGTTCTCAGAACAATAACCATTAAAAGTTAAAGAAAATCGCGAATGACTCACAAACATCCAAAAGTGAAATGTACAGTGGTTACAAGCAAGACACAATTTCTCATTTGTTGTTATTTTTCAGACTTTGAACTCGCCAACAAAGAAAATATGAAGACAAAAAGATATTCAAATCCCATGTAAATGGAGTTTGGAGGCAATCAGTTTAATCATATTAAATGTCTGATATGTGAGTTTCCATTTATTTCGCAGATATCTTCTTCGAAACGTTTTAATACATCCCCTCCTTTTCTTAAGCCGCGTGTTTATGAGCCCACCCAAAACCCTTTAGAAACTTACCTTAGCCAAGGGCGTTATAGCTGGATCGTACAGCGTTTTGTCACGGACTTGTTAAAGAAATGAACAAAGATAACTCCTTCCTAGCTGCAAAGTTCACCTGTCTTCATGTGGTCACATCACTTTAAAATATTTCACTTGAAAGAACCTTACTTTTTTGTTCTTTCAAGTTTGGCCTATACTTTGTTCCAGCCTCAAATGCTGGTAAGTTTATTGTTTGGATATTTCAAAACACACAGAACGAATCATAGTTCATGTAGTCCGTGTTTTAGTTTTTCTCAAGAAGACAGAACATTTCCTCTGTCATCAAATTCTTCACAAAACTGTCAACAGAGCTTTTTTTTCTTAAACGAAACAAGATCCGTTGACAACCTTTGCTGGACAAGAAGCCGAAGTATATAATATGTGAAGGTGTGATTGAAAGTTAAGAGAATTTTGACACTAAGTTGTTGCAGTAAGGTAACTTTATTGTGGAACTCTACTTAACGATAGGAACACAAGCTCTCGTTCTACATGTTAACCCTATCTTACAAGGGCTTTTGGGGAGTTTCTGGTTACTGCCTGGGTGCAGAAAGTGCATACCCAAGGCCCGTAGCTCGGAAACTGGTAGATGGAACACAATGAAACTTGGAGGATATTAACCATCTTTGACGGACATACGACGTCATATGAGGTCTTAAAGCCGCAGTTTTGAATTTTATGGTGGCGAGGTTGACCGCAATCTTTGATTTTTCATCACATGATAAAAGGTCCTGTTTGGCTCAAAATTAGTGGGAAAATACTGGAATGAACTTCAGTAGGTAAAAACAATTGTTTCACAGAAAGAGAAGTTAGAAAATTTACATCATTAGGAAATCTTAGGAAAGTTTCAGAAAAACGTTTCGCTGATATGTCACTCAGAACCTGGTTGCTATGGAAGCACGTTAATTAAAAACAAAACTTTAACACTGATGTAAACTATCTTTTTAGTAAACTTTAAGAAAAATCACAAAACGTTTGAGTACTACCTTCAGCATTTCGTTTTTGGGGATTTCTCCGTGGAAACGAAGAAAATTAATATCTCCTATTTCAACCATATTAGATCTATTTAGAAGTGAATGTTGACAAATTCCAGATTAATCGATGCGAATGGTTATGTCAGCGATTACTGTTATACAGCTATTTAAAAGTTGCTAGCAGCAACTTTGGATCCACCATGACAAACCAGTTGAGGCACAGAGATGTAAATTTTGAGACCGCCATTCAAAGGGAATAGTGAGATATTTACAAACATCTGAAAGTGGATACGAGCAATGACACAACTTCTTAATGGTCGTTATTTCTCAAACATTCGAACTGTGAGTGAATGAATAAATGAATTGGACTTTTATTTACTCCCGGAGATTCTCTAAATTTACATTATTTACAGGAATGCCAAGCATTAAAATATAACATATATAGCAAAGTAAAGAAATACACTGAATTTACAATTTACAATTTCATTAACGAAGCTCCTTTTTAAAAGAAGACCAGGTGTTCTTTCTTTTTAAATCTCTGGGTAACTTATTCCATGACACTGCCCCGCAAAACTTGAAGTTATTTTTCATAAAATTATGTTTGGCATTAGGTTAAAGAAGTGTTTCCCTAAGGTTGTACTGCAGCGTATTTGATGAAAGAAACATTTCTTTTAAATAATGGGGTGCTGAGTCGTTCATTACTTTATACATCAAGATGGCTTCATGTTTTTTCCTCCTTTGTTCTAGAGTGTCCCAACCTAATTGCTTTCTAATTTCGTGAGATCTGACCTCTATCCTTGTTTTGTTATCACTCTAGCTGCCCGATTTTGTAACTTTTGTAGTCTGTTTGCCGATTCAGCGGTAAAACTGTTCCTTACAACATCGCAAAAATCAAACACTGGTTCAATGAAGGCTTTGTAGATGGACTCTATTGTGTTTTTGATACGTATGAACCCACTTGTCTTAATCCGCCTTTGGTTCGGGATACATGTATTTTATTTGACATATTATCAACATGGGTTGACCATGTTGATTCCTTTGTCATAAATGACAGATAAAGATTTCGCAGAGGTTGCTCTTTTTATTGGATAGATGTCCATAAACATATGGGGAGTATTTCTGATTTTCTTAATTTTTTCCTTGGATCCTATGAAAATTTGTTCTGTTTTTGGAATGCTCAAGCTTAATTTGTTTGCTAGTAACGACTGTTTTGGATTCCCGAAATCATAGTTTGCGTAGCAAATCATTTGACTAAATGATTAAGCACTTGTTGTGATGTTGGTATCATCAGCAAATTTTCCAGGTTTTGAACATTTAAGGCAGCTGGGCAAGTCATTCATATAAACAAGAAACAATAAAGGGCCCAGTATAGATCATTGCGGAACTCAACAGTGAAGTGGTTTAGAGCTCGAAAGTTGGCCATTCACTTGACTTCGTTGATGGCGATCAGATAGATAGGACGGAAACCGAGTCAACGTGTTGTCAATTGTGCCAAAATAATTTAATTTTTCGATTACAATCTAGTGATTGACAGTGTCTAAAGCCTTCGATAGATCTACAAGACAACCGAGCTTAGACGGACTTCATCCATATTATTTAGCCATTCAGTTGTTGCGTCTTGTAGAGATGTGACGGTTGAATGATATTGTCTAAACTCCGACTGATATTTCGAAAGTAAACTGTTGGTCACCAAGTAGCTATAAAATTAATCGTAAATAAATCTTTCGAATATTTTTGCAACAGCAGATAACACTAAAATTTGTCTGTAGTTTTTAACATCATTTTTTTCATTTCCTTTGTGTAGTAGTGCTATTTTCGTTGACGAACGTTCTTTAATACTCGATATCTTTACAAAGTTGGACAGTTTATTCTGCAATTGATTGTGAGCTATCCTTTCCAAGGTTGTTACTAAGCCAAAAAGACAAATCCCATGCTTCCGCAAAAAGGGCCTACTAAAATTATGTTTAAAATTATGTTTTAAAGCGTTAAATAAAAATTCTGTTTTCAATTTATTGTTAAGGTTGTTACAGGTTTTCACGCGCTGCCTGTACTGGAAAGTTCGTTGTCCTATCTTAAGGCCTCTTTGCATGGAGCGATTTGTCCTGGCACACTTAGATACCTCGGCATCCTGGAACGATAAAATACTTACTATAGGGGTAACTTAGACAAAATATGATGAAATCCGAAATTTGACGACACACGGACGAATCTTGATTTTTACTGACTTTGGCTCTTAAGTTTTCATTAATCTTACACACGTTACTTTAGAGATCTGGAGTAGCGTTTTCATTTTGTATACCCTGTAGATCTACAATCGGGAGACGGCTGGTAACGCTCTTTTAACATGGGATTTAACTCTTCTTTTCCTACCAAATGTTTCTTTGATAGTTGATCGAAAATCCTGGAGTCTTATGGCATATATGATTGGATTGGCAAAGGAGTTGTTGTAGTGAAGAACCTTGAAAAATCGTAGGATTAAATCGGGAATGGATCAACACCTTCCTGTTATACAAGAATAGTACCTCGTTGTATTTAAGATGGTGAATGGCAACCACGTAAACCAGAATACAACAATAACCAATAGCAGGGTTTGTACAAGTTTTCTATTTTGTTGAAAAGTAGGTTTTCGTTGTACGTTCCTTTCAAATCTCTTCTTCATTAAACATATGAAGACACATGCGACAAGTGTTATCAACAACGGCAGACCCATTCCCCAGACCATCACGTGAACTCTTATGATCATTTCATAATTAAATAACGTAATGGACACCATAAACACGATCGCGTACATCCATGTGAACGCGATACCAATGACATAATGCTTTCGATTGAGAAGACGGTGTTTCCAAGGCCAGCCGACCGCATAAAGTCTTTCCAGAGATATGAGTGCAATTGAGAATACTGAAGTTACACCGGCTGTGATTTTAAAGAACTGATAAAAACGACGTATCAAACCTCCGGAATGGTCCGAGAAGCTGACGTATAGAGGCAATGCGATTGCTCCTACCACAAGATCTGTAACAGCGAGGTTTATTGGTAGGCAGTGAGAAAGCTTTCTTTTGAACTATCTCCGTGTGAATATGAAGATTGTAAAGGAGTTAGTTACAGTTATTATAATAGATACGACAGCGAAAGTTGTGTTCCAAGCGATATTCTCAAAGTTCATGACAAGTTTGTCGTTATATACCGTAAATATTGGAGCCAAAAACTGGATCTCTAACTACTAACTCAGCAATCAAGTACTGAATAGTAATTAACGTACAGTTGCCTTTCTACTTGTTGTTATGAAGTTTCGTTCTTCGCGGGTGATTGTAAATTTATGAAGCGGGTGGAACAGCTGTTGTAAGATCAGGCAAGAATAATCTCAAAAAAAAAATGAATCGTGAGTTTTAGTTCTTTGTACACTTGCAGCACAAACCCGAATAGGAAATTAGAAGAACTTTAATCACCATAATTGTTTTTTTTTTAATTTTTTAACAGTTGAGTTTGCTAGCGGCCTTGGAAAGTAGAAAATAGAACTCGTTTTATTCATCGAGATCGCGTAAACGAAAGCCTAAGCACGCGGGTTGTCTATTCGAGGTGGTCCATTAAGAACTACACCCAGTAGCCTTATCTATGGGTGCAGCGTAAATAAAGTAACCCACTGAGCGCGCATGTGGCTACTCTTTTAGAAGTTAAACAATTTACATGCGGACTTAAATCTTCATTTTTTCCAAACCTGCAGTATCATCACTCAAAGTTCCAATGACTTTTAGTACTTTTTTCCATTTAATACTCCTTTCAGAAAGTTAAATCACGATTGCTCAAACATGAACAGATACGTCTTTTAGGAAAACGTTATTAGTGCAGCGAATGTTACATGCGTTTCGCACGATGCATCTTTTTATCGGTTTCAGGGTAAAATTCTTGAGACAATTAACAAAAAGACATGAAAATACAATCAAATAAACATGTCCACTTTCGTATCGCTTTAACATTTGCTTTGAAAAAAAACAAGCGATTCTTTTGTTTGATGAACTCAATGCGTCAGTAAACTGGAAACGAGATCGTTGTATTCATTTTCTGATGACTGTACGTTTTCAGATCCTCACCTTTTTTAAGCCACGTGTTTATGAGCACACCCAAAACCTTTTGCAAACTTACCTTAGCCAAGGTCGTTGTGGCTGGATCTTACAACGTTTTGTCAGGGGTTTATTAAAGAAATGAACTCCTTCCTAGCTGCAAAGCTCATCTGACTTTGATCACATCACTTTAAAATGTTTTACTTGAAAGAACCTTGCTTTTTGTCTTTTCAAGTTTGGCCTATACTTCGTTCCAACCTCAGAGCCTGGTACGTTTGTTGTTTGGATTTTTCAAAACACACAGAACGAATCACAGTTCATGCAGTCCGTGTTTTAGTTTTTCTCAAGAAGACAGAACATTTTCTCTGTGATCATATCCATCACAAACGTGTGAACAGAGCTCTCTTTCTGAAACGAAACAAGATCCATCGACAACCTTTGCTGGATAAGAAGCCCGAGTATATAATATGTGAAGGTGTGATTGAAAGTTAAGAGAATTTTGACACTAAGTTGTTGCAGTAAGGTAACTTTATTGAAGAACTCTACTTACCGATAGGAACACAAGCTCGCGTTTTACATGTCAAATCTATCTTACAAGGGCTTTTGGGGAGTTTCTGGTTACTGCCTGGGTGCAGAAAATGCATGCCAAAGGCCCGTAGCTCGGAAACTGGTAGATGGAACACAATGAAACTTGGAGGATATGAAA
Organism: Parazoanthus swiftii; assembly: GCA_025403585.1. Classification (NCBI taxonomy): domain Eukaryota; kingdom Metazoa; phylum Cnidaria; class Anthozoa; order Zoantharia; family Parazoanthidae; genus Parazoanthus; species Parazoanthus swiftii. Next base: position 7,391 of record JAOBYE010115337.1, on the reverse strand, counting down.
CCATCTTTGACGGACATACGACGTCATATGAGGTCTTATAAGCCGCAGTTTTGAATTTTATGGTGGAGAGGTTGACCGCATTCTTTGATTTTTCATCACATGATAAAAGGTCCTGTTTGGCTCAAAATTAGTGGGAAAATACTGGAATGAACTTCAGTAGGTAAAAACAATTGTTTCACAGAAAGAGAAGTTAGAAAATTTACATCATGAGGATAACTTAGGAAAATTTTAGAAAAACGTCTCGCTGATATGTCACCCAGAACCTGGTTGCTATGGAAGCACGTTAATTAAAAACAAAACTTAAACACTGATGTAAACTACACTTCTTTTTTTTTTATTAAGAACCAGTAAAATTTTGCCCAGCCTCAATGTTCTTATTTTGAGGGCCTATTTCAGCCTCAAATGTTCTTATTTTGTTCTTATTTGCAGCAGTTGCCATAAATGCTTCACCATGTAAAAATTGCTATTGGTGGCACGCGCGTTTTAAAATCTTTGTAGTATATGTAAACATAGTACATATTGCATCTCAAACTACAGAATAATGTACTCTATACAACATATATGTAGAAAGTATGCTTTATCTAGGGTAGGAAGATTATAGTACATATACACAGAATGTGATATTTTGCTGATTTTGATATTTTGATAAGAAAAATAATTCTTAATAAATTTCAATTTCAGCCTCAGTCTGTTCTTAACTTGTTCTTATTTTTTTGGGCAATTTCAGCCTCAGTGTTCTTATTAAGTTTGTTCTTATTAAAAAAAGTGTATCTTTTTAGTAAACTTTAAGAAAAATCACAAAACGTTTGAGTACTACCTTTAGCATTTCGTTTTTGGGGATTTCTCCGTGGAAAAATCAAACGTGGTTTATTCACGAAGAAAATTAATATCTCCTATTTCAACCAATTTAGATCTATTTAGAAGTGTATGTTGACAAATTCCAGAATAATCGATGCGAATGGTTATATGTCAGCAATTACTGTTATACAGCTATTTAAAAGAACGTTGACATCTGCCATGGGTAAAACCACACACGAAAGGAATTATGCGAGCCCTGTATTTACACAGCGGACAACAACGTACTTTGGTTTTAAAAAAAGTTTGAATTTTTTCTTCGGTTCTCTATGATTTTGTTGACCCCACACGACCATAAAAGGTGAAATGTGTAAACAAATAAAGAACAAGTAATAATGTCAACAGAAATTTTAAAAAAGTAAATGTCGATGATAATAATAATAATAATAATAATAATAATAATAATATTAATAACAAAGATAGTAATAACAACAATAACAATAATAATGACTAAAGTATATTTGTTTAATAGTTCCACGAAGTGGCTGTTCTACTCTGAATTTTCTAAACCAAAATAGTGATGTTCAAAACCATTTAAATAATTACAAAAACCTAGCCGTAAAAAGCCTAAATTAAAAAGGAACAGAGTTAGCACAGTGGCATTAACCTGTTTTATTAAGAACTGTTCCTATGGCACCAGTCATTAGACAACATTTCCGCTGTCTTGGCCGCCTTCTTGGAACTTTTGAAAGCTTCGTTTTCAGCAGCTGGGTAGAAAACATCTTCTTTTGTCTCTTAAACTTCAATTAAGAAAAAAGTCAAAAACCTTAAAAAAGAACAAAACTTTGAGTTAATTACAACTGATAACGTCATCTAACTAACATTAGAAGATGTATAATTAATTAGTAAACTGCTGCATGTTTGATGTTAATTAGTGCAGTTTTAGATTTTCTGGCAAACTATCGTCATATACTGATATGCATTTTGTGGGATTTTCATTGCATTACAACCCAAAATAATAACTCACTATTGACTTGTTATATACAATGTATACAATGAACCTTAAAAGGAAGTTTTTGCCGTTCTATTTTGGGGAAACTGAATGAATTCTAAACTTTCGAAAATTATGCCTTTTCTCAATATTTTCTGTTTCGATTTCGTTTTGGTTAGATAAGCAGGTTTTGATTTCCCATCAAATTGTCATAGTTGTAAAATTTTCAACATTAAACTACTTCAGGTAAAACATAATTTTTCTTTCAAAATAGGGAGATGCCGTGAAGTCACATTTTTCTACATTTTGGTATATATCCAGCTGCCGATATTTGTGACACAAAAGCATTGAAAAATCACTTCAGACAAACCAGAAATAGTCATTTGAATGAAAACAATAACCAAAAAAATTCTTCTAATCGTCAGTTTACCGAAAAAATTCAGAAGAACACAAATTTCTTTGAAAACGAGCACATTGAAATCAGTTTTTAAAATCTTTTTTGTTCAATCCAGGGCAAAATCTTTATAAAACAACCTGTATCTTCCAAAATGTTTAGTTGGTTTTGTAGAAATCGTCAGGAACCAGCTAGTCTAGCTCGTTTTTGACAAGCAGTTTCGATGAATCAGCCATGATGCACTGTTTCTGGATACGCGTCAATTTTTCGCACATTAAAGTTCTCCACCAGATTTGAAGCTGCCCAGACGCTTTTGACTTTTGGTCAAACTTCCAGAAATAGCGAATGCAGCTTGATAATGTCAATTTTACAGTGCCAACAAATCGAAATTAGAATGGATTAAGTCTTCAAAACCTTAATGATTAGCTCAGGCACCAGCAAAGTACCGAAAAACTGAAGAAATTCAGGCAATGCTTTCTCTTACAAAGAACCCTGACGTTCAAATTTAAACAAAAACATGTCAATCACCAGTTATCATAGTACATTGTAAATGTATATTATACCAAGCCCCCGTTGTTTTGTCTGTGGGGAGAGACCTCCTTTCTCACACTTAAGGAGTAACGAGTAGTTTTTGTTCTGAAAATACCATTTTACATTAATTTAGTTATACCTTTAATGACTACGAATTGAATTTGCATCGTGTGTGGCAGCTTATGTAATATATCGAACATATAGGTTGGTTCTAAGAAGACTATCAAACATGTTCGGAGTCGATCGACTACCGAATAAGCACCAAGATCTGCTAGAAAATCGACAAACACTGTTTCATAACAGAATACCGGATAACAAAGGCTTTCATAATAAAGCTCATTAGAGATGGATAATACAACAGTTCAAATACGAAGATGTGCTTTCAATTGGCAGATGGCTTGCAGTTACTAATAACATGGGTAGACTTACATCATGTTTCAAAATAATATCATTGTCTTTTTGTTTTGCTATATTGCCTATGTTAAAAAAACATTTACTTACAACTTGTACGTGTTAAAAATTGTCTCAATAAACGTGAACAAATATATTTTTGGCGAAAATTAGACACAAAATATTCCACTTATATATTACTTGAATAAAACTACTGCCGACAAAGAGTCGCCAAAATCCAATACATGTAAGTTCTAAGATTACCTATTAAGAGAAAACAAATGCAAATCCTGCTTTAATTCATTTTTAGTGCTCTCAGGAAATGCTTATTCTGGCTGTTTTAAATAATTTCCATAAAGGGTTTTTAAAAATTGATTGAAATCAAGCGACTAATTCTGGTCCTTTGTGTTATAGCTACCGAAGAATTCTACTGTTAAATTATTTTGCCATATCATTACAGCAGATGCAGGCAACAACTGTCAAAACAAGTGGATCAGTGTTAATAAAAATAATATTGTTCCTAAATTATTATTAGCTTTCAATTTGCACTTGTAAGCAGTTAAAGGGGCCGACCATTTAGTCTTGAGAGGGAGTCGAAAAATGATTTGCAAGCGAATTTTAACAAACAACTTTTTTCAACTTCGGATGCAATTTTTTTTACATTTTCTATGCATGCATGGCTTTCTTGACATTTTTTTATTATTTCGCAGCGTGCAAACATCTAATTTTCTCCGTAAGGATCGATGTTAAAATAACAAAAGGTCCGCCCTTAAAAAGGCCTCCTTTTCCATTTCAAAACAAATCTTAAATGGCTCGACAGATGTTCCACCCACGTTATATACATAGAAAGTTGATTGGTTCATCTAATTGTTTTGTACTGTTGAATATAGTTTGAAGCTACAGAAGACACTAACGCTACTTGGAATCAGAAACACATCCTAGTATTTCTATTCAATGCGAGAGCTAAGGAGTATTTAGTAACGCGTTAACAGTCTATATTTTGGCATCGCTGTTCACCAATTACGACTACAAACTTCCTAGATACACTAGTAAGTACGTTTACCATGACTTTTGAGTCAATAGCCGCTTGGAACACAGTTTTCACCGTCCTTGCTATTGCAATAACCGTGGGAAACTCATTTACTATCTTCATTTTCACACGGAGACAATTTCAAAGAAAGCTTTCCCACTACCTACCAATAAATCTTGCCGTTACTGATCTTATAGTAGGAGCCTTTGCTTTGCCTCTTTACATCAGCTTGTTGAACTTTCCTGGACTCGTATTAAAACGCTTTTATCAGACGTTTGACATCATAGCCGGTGTAACTTCAGTATCCTCAATTGCACTTATATCTTTGGAGAGGCTTTACGCAGTCGGCTGGCCGTGGAGACACCGTCTTCTGAAACGAAATCATTACATCACGGGTATCGCGTTCACATGGTTGTATGCAATCGTGTTTATGGTTCTTCTGCGTTTTGTTTCTACGTCAAGTGGAATGATCATCATAAGTGTTCATGTGCTGATATGGGGAATGGGCCTCCCGCTTTTGATAACACTCCTTGCAAGTGTCTTAATATGTTTAGTGAAGAAGAGGTCTGGAAGACACTTGCAAAGGAGACATAATGCTCATCATGATAACAGACTTGCACAGACTCTGCTTATGGTTACTGTTGTATTCTGGTTCACGTGGCTGCCGTATACCGTCTTCTCTATCATAGTTACATACTCCTGCTCAAATGGAAGGTGTTACAATCTTCCTCTGCTCAGTATGTTGCTGAAGGTTCTTCACTACAGCAACTCGTTTGCCAATCTTATCATATACGCTCTAAAACTCCAAGCTTTTCGAGCATTGCTCAGAGAAATATTTTGTAACAGAAGACGAAACTCAGAAGTTGGAGGGGCACTATCAACTAGCGTTCAGACAGCCCCAAGTCTGGAACTGGAGGAGTTACGAATTGGGAACATTATTAGTAGTAACACGACATGTGCGACATCAGTCGAACAAAATAAGATTGCCGAAGACAAGTCAGTAAATTAAGTACAAAGGTTTAATCTTAATAGTAATACACTGCGCATCAGCTACAGCGAAATTAACAAGAGCAATTGTAACTATTAGACACAAATGGTGGGAACTTTCTTCCCTTATAAGACTCGTAGATGTAAGCACAGGATGTAAAACTCAGACAAGTCTACCCCCACTAAGTTTAAACGCATTTTATTCGGTATTGTAATTTAACATGTACAAAATCATATAAACTATATGTTCATGCTCTGCGCAAGATGCAATTTGGCGGCGTCTTTTCAAAAAAAAATTGTCATATCAGCAGAGTCTCTTCTTCGTGGGTCATTTTAGGGCGTGCCTAACATTTTTTTCATACTTGTTCGCGTTTTACTTACAAGATTAGCGAGTGATTACAGTGTATATTGGTTTTCACTCTAACTTCTAAGAAGTGTTTTAAATTATCATAGTTTACACAATAAGGCGTTTTTGATTTATGTGTATTCTTACATTTGTGAAAGCAAGCATTGCATTTTCACACGTCAAAAGCATATAACAAAGGGGTCAAGGAGTTCTTAAAGGAGTTCTTAAAAAAGAGAGAAGGTCCTTGTAAGCTACATCATCGTCTTGTTTTGCAGAATCCGCAAGCGATCTCAGAAAGAAGTCGCAAGTTTCTTCAAGGGCTGCACCTTCTTGCAAGTTTGCAGTCAAGTCGCCGACTTGCTTTCCGTCGATTATGGGTACAGTGCAAAATGTGCAGCAAACGTCGCCGATGAACGAAAAATTTTGTGTTCTCATTTGCCAGCAACTGTCACAATGGTCTGGTATAATCAGAGATCCGTCGGTAAAATAGAAACGCTTTCTATTTTCCCGATTCGTCCCGACCCCGACTATCGCCGACAACCGGGTAAATCCCCGATTTATGTTCTCATAAGCCGAGACAATCGGGGATCGTGGGGGATTTTCCCGACATACGAGAACCAGGCTTTAGTTTGAACAATGTCCTTTTAAAGATGTTCTCATCGTGAGATGTATAAGCAATCTATTCAGAGTTTGTGTTGATTGTTGTTAAGTAGTGCAATAAAAATTGGAAAACTAGTAGAAGTATTTTTGATTAATTTACCGTAAATATAATATTTGGCCATTAAAATAATGTGGTTGAAAGTGCATGACTTATTTGATAACCACGTCGGATGGAGATAGGACGGTGATCGGTGAAACCGCTCGTACATTTGCTCTGTGATACAGGGAGGGACCTGGGACTTGGATGCTTTTTCTGGTGCTTTTAAAAAAAAGATTGCGGAACAATTTGAAGGAATAGAGTCAAGCTTTACTGCTTTGAAGTGGTAAACATTTGAATTAGTCGTAAAAGAACAACGGTTCTCATCAGAGGAATTTTAACAATATCCTAATAAGAATTGTTTTTTAATGGCGCCTAGAAAATTTGGAATAACAGTTGGCGCATTGCTTCTCAATACGAATCCGATTTGCTAAAAAAACTGATTGTTTTTTAACGGTTCTGCTTCAAAAACGTGAAGGCCCCGGTTAGCAAGCCTGAATAGGATGAAAAATTATGGAGGGGATTTGAAATCAGTTAGCTTCAAGAACTGACTCGTTTCCGGTAGCGGACTGCTTGCTATTATTATTATATTATTATTATTATTATTATTATTATTATTATTATTATTATTATTATTGATATTTTTACTGTTACTGAATCTAATTGATTTCAAATCTCATCCTCAATTTTTCATGCTCTGCGCACTATAAAATAGCTCTTCAACTGACCGGGCCCTTCAAGTTTTTGAATATCTGAGCTACCAGTTATAAATCAAAATTCACTTTTCAGACTGAGCAAAAACTTAACTTTTTCAAATCAAAACTTGCATTTTCAGAAATACAAATTCACATTTTTAAAAGGACGTTACTGAAACCTGTAATGGAAAACGCGGAACAGGGAACAGGGAGCGGCAGATTTAAGTCGGGAAACTGTCAGTATTTGCCGTTACTGCAGCGATGCTTGACGTTCCTAAAGGTTCAAATCCCCAGCCTTCGAAGAACTTGCAGAACATTTATTGACCGTTCCCTGACTCATATTGGGGAGATTATGATGCTGGGACGGCAACGTCAACGATAAAGTTACAAAACAATAGACTTAATTACAGAATACAGTGACTTCACGTGGGAATGCAACCAGCTGGCAATCTTTCCGCCGTTGTCTTCAGTAACGAAACGTGAAAAACTCAGTTCTGGAGTTTTGTAGAGAACGTGAACGTCAGAGTATGAATCA
>JAOBYE010115226.1:0-19396 GCA_025403585.1 Parazoanthus swiftii | reverse complement strand
CCCCCCCCCCCCCCCCCCCCCCCCCCCCCCCCCCCCCCCCCCCCCCCCCCCCCCCCCCCCCCCCCCCCCCCCCGGTAGGAATTCGCCCTGGAGGTTTCGTTAATTTGATCTGCCTTTTGACTTCCCGAGAAACCGTTTGCTTGGTGAAACTATTATGCGGTATACGATTTTCATATCGGCTCTCTTTTTTTATTTTAGAAAAATCTCTTTGTAAGAAAGTTTAAACTCGGAAACGCCAAAATTTAAGAATGACAGTTTATGAGCACACTTCAGGCCGATGCTTAGAAAAGAACGCATATTTTTATAAAATTTGAACTTGAAGACATAAAGCAGAAGTGCTTTTAGTTGTTCTGCTGCATTTGGGTACATACTCAAGAACACCTATAAAACATTTGAGAATGAGATCTTGAAAAAAAGTTTGGCTCAGGTCAAAAATAAACGTCTTGTTCTGCTGAAAATGGAAGTGTACACATTTGGCTAATGAAACGTCGGCGCTTACAGCCATATCAACCTGACGGAATTCCGTGCAGAGTTATTAGTTTCTTTTTCTAAAATTAAAAGATATATCAGCAACATTTCGATTTCGGTCCTGTTTTTGGAAATGATCCGGAAGTGTAGGAGAGGAGCCATCCTTCAAACAAAGTGAATGATGTCGAGAAATTTGAATCTTACCTCCTGAGCCATCGGCAACACTCTGATATTGGATCCCCTTACTCGAATATAAAAAGCTTTGTTCCGTTTGTTTTAGCCAACTCTCTCACCGCCCCTTCCCCCTGAGTGACTCTCGACCTTTGGCTTTGACATCCCTTAAGGTGTCTTCCGTGTCATACAGCTTATGCTAATATGGAGCACCTACGCAAGTTATAAATTTGAATATAACTTTGTTTTAGTTCTCCAATTTTAATGTGACTGAGTTTCGCTTGAATGAAAAGCGGCATAAACAGGTAGCGGTTCATACAGGTTGAATTCCGTATGACATGAGGAGGGATGAAGTTGCAAATACTTTCTGCCTGCTACACTGCTAGATTACTTTTGCTGCTAGGAATTCTGGTGGAATTTGTCCAAGGAAATGAACGCGCGACTGAGCCCGAGTTAGAGGTTAGTAGAAATGCTTTAAACTCCATGTTCGCCGATTCATTGTCTGACCCCCAGCAATGTTGGTTCGACTACACTACAAGTTCAAGAGTTCCCGTTTCCAGATTTCTACCTATACTGAACATGTAGGCTTTTCTCATTTCATAGTTATTTTTTGCTCTTAAAGTGACTCTAAGTTTCTTTCGGGTCTTTTCACACCTTATAATAGAGTTACACATTTGGGTTTGGAAGCCGGCAACTAACTTCGGCGAGTTTCATAATCATATTCAGGATATTGTGCTACTGCTGCTTCAAGTTGAATTTGAACGTTTTTTAAATTCTAAACAAGATTCAAAACGGAATCCTGTTTCAATCTTCTTCTTTGAAAGGTAAAGCCAAGGAAAGCTCTCTCAAAGTTTCGTAAACGCGTTTTAAAACTTTTTCCTTTTCTAGTTCCATTTGGCAATGGACCTTAACGAGCTAATGACTGAATAAATGTTGTTTCCAGGAACATGAATATAACTTTGCCGCCTGCGTAGGCATAGAAACTACTAAATATTTCATAATCTAATTATTGATTCAGCTGAACCTCTTTTTAACGTTAATCAGAGTGTTTCAATAAATTAGATGGTGAAAGAACAGTAGCTGTTTTGAGCGAGTGACAACTACTTCATTTTTATAAAAATACAGAAATACGGATTTCGGCAACCTGCTCAATCACGAACGAATGTGACAAAAAAGCACAGTTAATTGTCTACCTGTTTTGATGTTCTGCTCAGCGTAGTCCATCAGCGTTTTCTTTTCCTTCCCGAACAAATCACGTCTCACAGCGATGAAAGACGTTATACTGTTTTGTGATAGAATCTTATAAACCACATCATGAAGATATGTTTAAGGTTTAGACAGCCATCAAAATTTGGTTTGTGCTCCTTTATACTGTAAGACAAAATTGATAACAACAGCCGTTGCTCACCTTACATTAGTCTCACTGCAGGAGTTGAACTTGAACTTGCAAAGAACCAACACATTTTTTAAAAAAAAATATCTTTTAGGAAGGTTTGAAATGTAAACAATATATATAAAAATATATCCCTGAGAATGTGTGGACCTGTTATCAGTGAAACGTTTGAGCTTGGCAACAGAATCAGATAAGCCAAACAAAGATTTTAGAATCTAGAGATTGAAATCTAAGACTGAAAACGTATGCATAGTCTGCCTTGTTCTTCGAAAGCGAAATGTTTTAAATATACAAATTATGCCGAAGTGGAAGACTTCAAGCAATTGTACTTTGATTCGTCATGTGTCTTGACAGAGTGCACGAAGGGCTGCCTGGACGCTGGTGTGCTGATAATATATCGCCTGTGTGCTCACAAGTATACATTTAACGCAGTTCCCAATTTCTAACTGACTTTCTGAGAACTCTTGATCGAAAATGGGTCAAATTTAACTCTGAGTCAGGCAAATTCCTATAACTGGGAACCGATAAATTCCTGTCTTTATAAAGTATTGTTGAAACGCGTTCCAACCGCTGAAACAATGACAGTCCAAAATAGTCTATAAAGAAATGAACTCAGTTGCGGCTTAAAGTTTAACACTGGGTTAAGGTGGCTGAACACAGCTTTGACAGATTCTGAGTATATTTATTCATAGGAGACATTGTGTTAGAAAAAATAACAGCCACGAAACCAGTATTTACATTTGGCAGAGAAAAATGCAAAAATAGAGGTTAAGGTTATATAATGATTGTTTGGGTTTTCGTGATGAAGATTTTTTACTGCTTCTATGGCAATGCTGAAGATTCAAAACAATACTAAAACGATATCAGTTTTGCCAATATTTCTTAAAACCTGGTCATTAAAAACTGATTAACTTTTTTGCACGATTTTAGGCAACATGATGACGCAGTCATCAAAAGCAAAATATTGAAAATCTGACAGATCTAGAGATCGGCAATGTGACTCAAGATTTATATTGAAACTAAACAAAGAAATAAATAGACTACAGACTACATACATGCATATATTAATGCTTATATACAAAAACCAAGAAATAAATGACTGTCTGCAACAATCAAGTGAAATTCGTGTCGTAAAAAAGTCAAAATCTCGTTTACATGTTGGCGTGCAAATTGAATTAAAAATCCAAAGAGCGTTTTTTTTGCAAAAGAGAAAAAACTGTGTTACGAATCACAGCCACCTTCATCTACACTTTTTTAAGAACATACTTAATAAGAACAACGAGGTTCAAATCGCCCGAAAAATAAAAAAATAATAACAGTAATGAAAATGTTAAGCCAAAAAATAAACTCAACAAAAATGGTGAAATGCAACAAGCAATCACACTCAACATCACACCAGTAAATTTAGGTGTTGTTATTGCTTATATTTTTTATTACAAATAAACTCCAACTGTAACAAATACTGTGCTGTACAATATACATGTATTGTCGTGTCTCCTTCAAAGTTTGTACTCGGTCACTACCTGTCATTAAATGTATATGCCAAAAAATATTCCATCAATTAAAGTGTAAACACAAAACCTTTGGCAGTTAAGAACAAAATAAGAACATTTTGAGCCTTAAATTGTTGAAAATTAAAAAGAATAATTAAGAAAGTAAAGCCTGTGCAAATATTTACTGGCTCTCGATAAAAGTAAAGTGAATTTCCTCGCAATTGAACTATTGATGAACGCTCCAACGAAACCCAGCTACATAACTTGAAATAACAACCAGATACTGAGAAAAGTAAACCCAATGATAAGTTGAAGTTTTAGCACTAAATATCTAATGTATGCAGTTATTGCTCTGCATAAGCAAGACTTGTGGCTGAGCTGGCTATACCTTAACGAACGACTCTGTATATTGTTGACGAAATTCGCGTGTTTATCTGAGTATGAAATCGATTGTACCGCATGCAAGCTCTCCCACGATATTGATCTCTTATCACTTTTGGAGCCTAAACTTTGCTTTCATTTGAATGGTCGGTTCTTAAATGCTCGGTCGTTGAAATTTCACTTCCTCGCACAGCCTTCTTAGGAGTTACGAGAAAAGATTCCCAGTTTAAAATGAAAATTGTGTATATTGTAAAGAAACGTTAGCCATGAAATGTATCTTATTAATAGATTCTGAGTAAGAAATAATGTATTCCACAAGTTTAACACGGACAAATTTAGGCCGTAAAGTCTAAAATTAAAGAACCAGAATTTTGAAAAAAAACTGATAAAAGAGTTTGCAAAAGTAAAAAACTGATTTTAATTTCCCTTTCACACGAGAACGTCTGTAAAGTATGAAATATACAACGCTAATCGGCTGTCAAATATATGTTGGTAAATTTTTCGTGGTTTCAAAATATTGCTCCAGCTACCTAATTGTTGTTTTATTAGTTCGGCTTTGAATATAAGATTATTAAGTGGAGTGATATATTTCCGTTGATGGTTTCTCGGACAGCAACCTTACTGTGCTGCACGCAGTTGCAGTGGCTTGTTGATCAAAAATAAGCAGATCAAAAATAGTATTATACAAAAAGTACAAACAAAAAAATAATTGTTTTCAAAAGGTGTCATTCGTGATTGTAAACTCTTTCAATGTCATCAACCAATAAGAGTTCAAGTAGAAAACGCTGGTCCAAGGTTGGCTTCTTATGCAAATATATTGGTCAAAGCAGAAAACGATTTTGCAATTATGAATATTCGAAATAACTATAACACCAATACGTTGCACATACAAATTGAATTATGTAACGTTTTCTTCGTTGGATGTTCGCGAAAACGTTAGCACTTGTCGATCTACCATTTCAAGGAACGCACGCTATAAATAAAAGAGGAATACTGAAAGTAACAATTAGACAGTGTTTTGGGTGAACAGTGGAGAACAGTGTTTTTGTTTGCACTATAGTAACTGAATTATTGACTGAACTTCCGAAAACTTATTTAGAAACAGGTATAAGGAACTCGGAAAATAAATGATTAAAAAGGAAGTTAATTTACATTAGTTTATCTTCCTTTTGATCTAAAAATATGATGCCTGCAGGTGGATTTTTTATTTATTTTTATAGAGCCTTGTTTTTTTAGTATACGTAGATGAACGTGTATGCTAAGTCAATAAAACACGGACGGGATGATTTGGGAAAATTTAGAGTGCTTTGCGCTTTGCTGCTCTAGCACTATTAACTGTGTCATGCAATATGAACTGTTTTAAAATGTTTAATTTTGAAGATAAATATATAACTTATATTACAAGAGTCGTTGAAGAGCCGCAACATGAAATATAAAAAAACCCTGCGAATACATGCAGTTATTTCAGTTCAATATATTGTTTATGACGCCTACTGACTGCTAAAAAGTAATTCGATACGTACTCCCGCAGTAGACCTTGAAGATCTCAAATAGACTGAATTGTTCGCTTTACAAAACATCACCATCGATTGCATTTCACTCGTTTTGGCTAAGTATTATTCAGGATCAATGTACTTAGAAGTCAAAGGATGTAGCGAAAACGTCTATCTGGCCCATCAGTGCAGAATGGAAAACAAGTTTATAAAACTTGTAAATGGATAAATAAAAATCCATTCGTTTTTTCAAAACACGAAAGTACGAGTGCTCTGGATCAATACTGAAAATAGATGGCACATATTGTATGAACTGGTAAAATTAGTTTATACTTTAAAGGTCATTAAGTCGTTATACTGAAGTGCTTTTAATTCTTAACTCACGCATTCCAAACTCGCGCGTAGCCACACACGTTGAACAAGATTTGCACATGGAATTGGAATGGATTTCGTTGCCCAACACTTCGTTATAGAACAAGTGGCAAGAAGCGGTTCAATACTAAAACAATAACAACTTCAGTACCCGCAAATGCTATGAGTAACTCACAGCCTTTGCAGGTGCTGACAGGAATTTGCAATTTCAACAAACTGGGCAAATGTGGCTGTTCTAGGTCAGAAATAAACGAAAATTAACCAGATTATCACTATATGTTTAGGAACCGTTCAGAATTAATGCCCCGGCGTTGGCACCGAAAGGAAATAGAAGAGAGAGCAAACTTTCTAGTAACCCAACCTTAAACTAAGCTTTGAAAAAGATTACTTAACCACATCAACAGGTGATACAAAGATTTGAAAAATGAAGCATTTAACTTACTACAAACCACTCAACCTGCAGTGGTGGTATGCAATAAGCAACATGTTAAATAATATTATGGTGCTCAGGATCGCAATTGCTGTAAACTACCTTGAGTTCCCTTAACCAGGTGATAGTAATCCGCAACCCTTACTATACCCCTGTCCCAACCTTCACTCATCAAGGAAATGTGTTGTCATCCAAAAAATTTCATGGTAAAAAAAGATACCCCACCTAGCTCTTGGTCATTCAAAAATGAACTACTCAACCCATCTTTCTTCGGTGCCAACACGAGGCATAAATTCCGAACGTTGTAGCTTAGTTCTTAGAGTGAATTTATTGATAATAAATGTTATGGTTATGGCTTTAAGACCTTGGGTTCAATATTAGCGTGGTTAGTGTTAGTAACTTGGGTTAAGGGCAATAATCTGGTTAACTTGCTGCTGTTAGCTTGCTAATTAACAAATGCCGCACCAGCGATTCATATGCTGAGACACAGTAACTAATTAATCATTCCTGTCTGAAAATCTTCCAGAGGGAATAGTCCATCCCCACACCACCCTTCTGGGGCGGATCCAGGGACGGTACGGGTGGTTCGGTCGAACTCCCCAAAGTGAAATAAACGTAAATAAGCTTAAATATTTTGACCATACGAGAGCACGCCCCAGATCCCTAGAATGGTCCACCTACGGAAGAACCCCCACCCCCTCCCCCTAAATTCGCGCTTAGTCCGCCCAGACCCTTTATGCTCATATTTACATAATGTATGGTCTGTTCCTTCTACCGACTGATAAACTAAGACGAGTTACACGTTACGCATCTTGTAACACGACGACACATATCAAACTTATACTAGATCATCCTTATGGATGAACATCTCACTTTTCGTTAAGATTATCTTTATTGCTTTAACTAAACTACTAAGTTTGGTTTATTTACCATGCCAGGGACCATCAGAAGAATTTATCTCAAAAGAAGTGGGAGAGCGACTGAAACTAAAATGTCCCCTGTCCAACGTACAGTGGATGAGAAACAACCAGGAAGTGGACCTAAAAAAACAGCAACACATACAAATAAAGAAAAAAACTAAAATGCTCAAATTCCGAGGCTTAAAGTTAAGCGATTCTGGAAGGTATTCATGTGATATAACAGTCAACGGAACGCGGACAAGAGTAAAGACGTGGCAAGTAGATGTTTCAAGAATAACTACCAGTAAGTAGTTCAGTGATTTCCAATGGAATAAAGGTCCTTTCGATTGACCTTATTTCAGAGTAGGATTACCTTTGGGAAGATACTCAAATACCCTCCCTCCCGAGGTAATTAGTGATAAGTTACAGATCGTTTTACATATTTCCAATCGATTATTTTAAGGTTACTATTGTTGGCGGCTCTTAAACTAATTTAGTAATTGTTTCTGAGGTAGATCTTAAAACGTTTCAATTAATAATTTTCTGAAAGCATTACTATGTATAAATATTGTAGTATATAGAGAAAATGAAAACATATACTTGTTTCACCTAAATCGCTTAAATCGCTAGCATGGATCCGCTAAGAACAGTAACCTTAAGTTTTGATTGGATCGACGTTTTTAGTAGATAGGTGCATGCATATATGTGCAAGTTAAGCGCAGCTGGTAAGATCTCATACTGCCAACCAGGAGGTCCCGATCCCGATCTGGTCGAAGGTTAAACTTTGGTCGACCTTCTTTCACCACACCGTCCGTGGACAGGGACGTTAAGCCGTTGGTCTAGCCTCTCGATGTTCTATCGGGGAACTTAAAAGAACCTCTAGAAACCTAATAAATGCATTTTAAAAGTCATAACCAATCCCTTTAGCTGAAAGGGAGGTCCTATAGTTCTTATCATGATCCATAGCGTTTTTAAAAGTATTGTTTTGCCTAGAAGTTCATTCGTCCTTGATGGGTCCTCGATAGATCCTTGATTAAGTAAGTACTACATACGGTGAAGTTTGAGTAAAATATTAATTGTTATAGGGTATTTTTTTGGCTACTTGATGTTTGCCTTTGTTTATATCGTATAATCTTGGTACTGTGTTTGAGTCGCAAGCACGCGGGGAGATTAATTGGATCTTCGAAACTTTGTGGCATGTTTATGGGCAGCTAACATATGCATTTCCATTTGAGTCAATCGAGTGACACGTGCGTTTGATATTTTTCAGGACCACCTCGTGAGTGCGGTGAACCCTCGTTACACGGTATATAATATTTTAATATTAACAAAAAATATCTTTAAGGAGCGATTCTCATTTATTTGGTAGGTAGGTAGGTAGGTAAGTGGGTGGGCAGATAGATAGATAAATAGATAGATAAATGGATAGATAGATAGACAGACAGACAGACAGACAGATAGATAGATAGATAGATAGATAGATAGATTGATAGATAGATAGATAGATAGATAGATAGATAGATAGATAGATAGATAGATTAGATAGATAGATAAGTAGGTAGGTAGGTAGGTAGATAGGCAGTTACATAGGTAGGTATATAAGTAGGAAGAAAGGTAGGAAGAAAGGTAGGTAGGTAGGTAGTCGGATACGTAGGTAGGTAGAAAGGGACTTAGCGGTTAAGGGGGTGGGTGATAGGTAGGTAGGTTGTTAGAACGGAAAAAATGTCAAGAAAGATATCTGTTAATTTAGATGTGCAAAACCGTTGACGCACTATGAACTCAGTGAAGTGGAACACTCCTGCCCAAAAAGGAACACTTGTCATTTTTCATGCAATTTAAAACCCCAATATACCAGTAGAACTGTAGTGAATTATAGGCCAGACTAATCCAGGCGGCACTTTTCCGGTAGAATATAAAGGCTGGGTTTACTAAATACTACAAACAATACTAACAGACATTAATAATTCGGGCAATGGTCATGTATGAATGAATAAATAAATAAAAATATAAATAAGTAAATAAGTAAATAAATAAATAAATGCATACATACATACATACATACATAAATAATCAAGTAAGTAACTGGAGAGTTTCTATTGCCCATTATTTGATTATATTTGCTTTTAGGATGGCAACAATATTGTACTTATAAAAGAAATCTTACACACTGCAAGTCGTTTCCTGGCAGACCACGAGATATAAAAGTATTTCAGTTCTTGCATCACGACCTCCCAGCCATACAAGTGCAGTGGGAAGCGCCACTTACAGGTATGTTTAGTAATGTCTTCAGAAGCAGGTTTTTTTTGTATGTCGACAGTTTCTTGAGATCGAAACCTTCAGAATAAAAAAAGGCACCATATTACGGATTTTCTGTTAAATAAATTGGTTTAAAAAGCCAGGAAGTTGCATGTATTTTGTTTTTTTCCCTGCAAAATGCGTTGCTAGTACACGTAAAGGAAAGCCAACTTGAACACTTCTTTAAGCTGATTTGGTAAGGGATAATATTAGAAATAGCTCTGATTTACTTTTGTTGCAAACGTCACTCTAAAGCGTACACTATTTTAAACAGCTTTAACTTAAAGTGATTTTGAAACGGGTTTGATAATAGGTCTGGAATGGGGTGGCAATACGTTGTGTTAATTAGAATATATTTTTTCTGAAACGTTTTTTCTGATAACTTGTATGCTACACAAATAGGTTTGGTAATATGGTGGATGGAAAAGTAGAAGAAACCAGTTTAAGTTATAGTTTATTATATAAATTTCATATATTAACCGGACCATTGCTAATACTTGCACAAATACGAATTATGTTTCCTTTCGTCACTGCTTACATGAAGTAATCTACATTACCAGCACCAGACTGGATAAATAAAGCGGCTTGAAAATTCGAAAGATAAATTGTATTTGATAAGTTTTCAGTGTGTCAAAATAGTTTTTAGACTTTGATCATGCCTAGGTCATCATCTTAAGGTTATATACTCGAACTCTTTCCTTGCCTGGGCAACCAAACTTACGTGGAATTGCATTAATTATTTCTCTAGGTTTTGGCGACCTGCAGGGCTATGCCGTTCTCCAGTTGGGTTTCCGGAACCACGTCAACCATCAGCAGTGTGTCCAGATTAACTCCAAAATCGAGGTTTGTACAGCTCGTACTTGCTTTGCTAGTGTCTGCGGACTTTGATTTGAGCTCTGTGTGAATCGGCGCGTCTGAGTAGGCTATACTCGTCTTTCATTATGTGGTCCAGTGACCATATACAATAACTTCAAGTCGAACTCAAGTTCCAAGTTCTCATACATTTGCTGTATTTTGGCCCTGCTGGCCTCGACTCGATGTCATGGCCAATGAAGCATATTACGAAAGTGGTCTATACAGTTTCAGTGATCGCGATAAGGGAGCTGGGCAGATGGGGTGTTTCCCCCATTCCGGCCGCTAGCTACCGGCTATGGATGCCTTTATAGCTGTAATAATTGTTTGACCTGTTACCTTTACAGCCGACAATCAAGCACGTAACCTTTTACACATCTGTGGACAACCCAAATGAAGTTAACGTGCTCTTCGGAGCTCAATACCAGGTGATGCTGACAAGCTTGCCCAGTAACAAAGATCTTAACAGCTTTTCTAAAAGAGTAACTGTACCAGGTGAGTATAGGCAAATTTCATTGTTTACATTTTACCTCATTAGCATAATACAGCACAAAAACAAATTTGAGATAAAACCAAAATGAGTCCGTAACTTGAAAAAGCAAAGAACAATAATAGTAAAATTTGTGAAGTTGAGTTTTATATAAGGGATACTTTAGAAGAAATAAATGGTTGGAAATGTCCAAAATTAGACAGTTCTGTTTGGCTGGAGGCAACGTCTTGCCTCCAGCCATACATTCTCTGTAATTTTCGACGTTTTTATACATTTATTTCTCCTTAATTATTTGATATATAACGCTAATATTTGCAGTGATTACTTATTGTTCTATGTACTATCAAATTCTGGATTCATTTTGGTTCAACCCTGACTTTGGCTTTATGCTGCATTATGCTAATGAGGGAAAATGTAAACAGTGACGTCATCTGAAACTCGCCTATAAGCCCTAACAGTATTCGAGAAATTGAGACTACAGTTTGGCGTGAAGGAAAAAAGGTGAATACATGTGCGTATGTGTACATGTGCCTGTGCCTGTGCCTGTTTGTACATGTATATATATGTCTATATACATATTCATATATCAAGGGCAGCGGAGCTGAGGGGACAGCAGGGGCAATTGCTCCCCCCACCCCCAACTCTTTTGAAAGCTCCTTCCTCCCTTTCCCATCTGCAGCCGCCGTAATCGGAGAAAAAAAGTTCACGATAGGGAGGTAGGATAACTGTAGTTTTTCCAGTTAGAAAGAGCAAGTAGGAATACTAAAGTTAAGAAAGTCATCGTTTGTTTAAATTGAAATACTCCCGTGGCAGCAGGCCTCAACTGTCCTTGTTGAGACGGTTCTTGGTTCCTAAGAATTACTAACTAGAATGGAGCCGATTGGAGTAAACCAAGACTTTTTTTGTAACAGGAGATAAGGAAACAGGAAATTTTTCAGAACAGTTTCGGTTTCATGATGTTTTCAGTTCATTTAGATTTGGCTTATGACTTCAAATGCAATGAATCTTTTAAGATTTGATGAAATTCAGGCATTTTTTGGTTTCAGGTTGTGCAACTCCTTTATTCAAACATGCAAAATAGTGCTAAAGATTGATGTTAGAGATGAATGAGCTTGCAATTGGATGTGATATAATTTCGCGATCTTTCAGGTCTTTTAAGGCAAAGGACAGTTCCTTTTTGAAGGTGTTGAAGATGTGTTTCATTGTCATCCAGAAACTCGGTAGTTGGTAAGTGTAAGCAATTATAAATTAGAAAGAGAATATATATATACTCGGGGAAGTTGAAGCAATCTAATATTTGATGTTGTGTTTCATACTCTTTGTGTCCCCTTGATGAAACTATACTCCTGTTCTTGTAGGAACAACTGTTTTTGGCTGAGGCTGGACGTTCTTGATCTTTTCAGGTTCTAAAATGTTCTCAAAAGTAAAAGTCTTCTTTTTGAAGCATTTAATGGGTCGTTTTGGAAAACAAGATATCGATAATAATAGGACGCAAACGTCCACAAACGGACAAAAAGAAAACAAATATTAAATGAAACTCGCTTCTTAATAGTTGTTTGATGATATGAATTATATAGTGTGTATCGCAAATTTTTGTTTAATACTTTCAGTTATATCACAACAGACGGAACTTGACAATTTTTCGTTCAAACTACAGATTATCTAGAAAATGTTCGATCCTACCACAATGCAACAAAACAGAAGCAGATGCGTAGGATGTAACCTTGGGTCATAGCCACTACACCAACTTGTCTCCTACTAATGAATCCCTAGCTTAAACATACACATCAGTGTTACTTATACTCGTCTGGTACAAGTCAGTACACACCCACGCACACTTTGAAGATTTATAAACCCTGATGGTGAACTAATACACATGTTTTAAAAAGCCAGCCAGCACAAGGCGTGTTTGCTTGTCAGCTAATGCCAGAGGAAGCAGAGTTGGTATGGCGGCAAAATTATAACAAAGTAGTAATGTACACCAAAGCACAAATATCTAAGGGGGTTGGGGCCATGTTGCCCTGGAAAACTTTGAAAATTTAGCACCTCAAAAACACTGTAACTTATGGCGTTTTTAGACGAAATGTGGACCATTTTATAACAAAAATGAAGATAAAAATTCTGCTTTAAACCTCGCATGTTTCAATTCAAAAACTTTACTAACGAAGTAATGAATTCCTGAGTGAGTTTTTGCTGAAAGTTCGTTCAGTACTGCAAGCACAGGAAAGAGCAAGCGCATTTTTAGTCCAGTCCCAAGGAGAACTATGACGCGGTTCATTCGCTATCAAAGTAAGTGAATCTTGCAAAATGTCAAAATGCGAAATTAAAGCTTTCAGTCTCATTACCACCAGTTGGGTGACTGACGGATCAGCGCCGGCGATTTATGTGCTTCGTAAAACCTACTTTCTTCAACAGAAATATAAAAATTCTCGTTCCATTCCTTTTCCGCCATTTTGTTTCTAGTTCTGCGACGCCGAACCAGTCCTCCCCGACTGCAAAACCAAGCCTTGGATTACCCATTTTTGGTAATCGAAGACCGAAAGCCAGTTACCAATTATTGGTAGTTCGGGGGAGAGATCATGTTGTGCATCCCCAGTCCTCCCTCCTCCCAATCCCCCTTCCCTCCTTTCACCCCTACCCTTTGTAATCCTCATCAAAACAACCATGAAAGCGAAACCGCCTCTAGAAAGGCAATTCTTAAGTCGCTTAAGTTAATCTTGTAAAATATCCCACCTCAAATCAGACACACATCAGTAGTGTCAGCTAATTAACTGATAGGTTGTTCCCCATTTCATACGAGATCTCAACACATTTAAAAAAGTATTCTATGAAACTTCTTTCGGTTTCGATATTTACAAGTAGCTATTAATTTAGAACTGGAAATTAGCGCTGCTAATGAAGTGCCACGACTGACTACGTGTAATTACTAAAGGGGGAAATGTAACAAGATGTTTCCTTTTGACTCTTTTACTCACGGCTCAGTCGGACGTATAAATATACAAACAGCAAAGCCACTCGTAATCGACTGACAAAGTTTACATTTGTTGAATACTATTATGCCCATTACTAAGCATGTATTTACAAAGTTCAAATATGTTATAGAAACATATAAACAATGCATTCTTTTTAGCTTAAAATATTACCAAAAACTCTTTTAATTCTCCACGTAGTAGTTTATGCAACAATGCCTGTTCAATTTTACCTGCCGTTTTCGCGTTCTTTTAAGATCAAGTATACATGCAGTTAATTTTAGATCCCGATCGCAGGCCATCGTTTTAGCTAGAATATTGTGTTGTATAACACGTGCATTGTAACATTCCTTACTTTAAAGCACTTTCAATTTACTTAATCATTATTCATCTGTCTAATGAGAATAGTGTTATTGTCATCTTTTGGTACAGTTACATAAAGAGATGCTATTAGCTCCACATACCAACAGTTCTAACTCGTCTGTTGATAAAATCTTTGGATTACAAATGATAAAATCGCTTACAATCATAGCAAGTATACGGTTCAGTATTTGAGGGTCTTAGCCAGACAGCCATCAAAAGAACACAATGATTTCTGTCTGACACATTAAGTTGTGCCCTCAGTTAACAGACCACAGCAGAGGTGCGTGGCATCTTTTAAGTCCCCTACAGAACATCGAGGGACTTTTAAAAGGCCAACGGCTTAACTTCGCTGTCCATGGATGGTTTGGCGAAAGAAAGTCGTCCAAAGCTGAAGCCTCGACCAGGCCGGGAACTAAACCCGAAATTTACTCAACTTCATGGAAGGCAGTCAGAAATTTTAGCAACTGTGCTAACCTCGCACACAAATGCCTCAAATTCTTAGATAACAGTTTCCAATCAGATCTACCGTTCTTTTCCCATAAATGTATATTTTGTTTATAAGAACAAACTGTGTAACCGAAGACCACTGATGATCAGATTGCTTACATATCTTAAAACTACAAGGTCTTTTGACTTTTTGCGGTACATTTTTTTTTCTTATATATATAGAAATGATAACATTTAAAGAACACTTTTAGGCTAAAAAATATGATAAGCTAGCCTCGTACAAACTGGTTCTTACGGGAAAAAGTGTGTAATCATTTCTTGATTGGGTTGACCTGCGATACGCAATGTTCCCACTTAATGTGATTACATTGAAACCGATCCGAGGTCAACAGATATCTCTAGAGCACTGTCTCACCTACCCTCGCTCTTTTGCGACCGCGTTGTTCACTTACTTGCATGGGAGCTGGTGCTAATTATTGTTTGTAAAAGTGCTGATGAACTTGCTGGAAAGATTTGTGGAAATGTCTCTTGAAAAGGCGGTGTTTGAATGCAAAGAGGAAAGGATTGAGGAAGGAATTTACACACAAGAGGAGGACTGGTACCCACACGGAACAAATCATACCAACTTTGAAATAACTGAAAGTTTTATAGTCTGTGAAATTTAGAAAAAAACTAGTGTTGCTGAATAATGGCGCGAGTGACAGAGGAATGATACTGAACAAGAGGTTTGTGAGTACAAGGAGAGCCAGCTTCCTTGCAAGAGCTCCTTCTCGTTTAACGCCCACCTGGGTGCTGGATTTCCTGACTACGATGTACATGTGGATGTACAGCGGTATTGTGCAGAGAAAGATGAAGATGTAAAAGCCACCAAGAAAGGTGGATACCGGTTTTCTCCACAACATCGTGCTGACTCTAATATTGTCACCTGATGTTGTGCACAGAAGTAAATTGCCCGAACTTAGAATCCACCACTGATCTTTACTTAGAAGAAACACACTATAAACATTATAAGCTACCGCCGTACACCACGTTACACAAACACAGATAGCTGCGATGGTTTTGGTCATTCGGACGTCAGGTTTCATACTATGAACGATAACTAAATATCGTTCTACTGTTAGAAACAGTGACGTCATGACCGTTGTGAATTGTGTAACACCAAAGATGAAGACCATGTATGGACACATGAGAAAAAAGGAGGTGAAATCAGGTTTCTTGTTATGGTAAGTTAAGGCTTCAACTTCTTCGTCACTGTCAAGGAAAGTGTTAAACGTTGCTGTAAAAACACACCAGAGACCCATGAAGAAGTCACACATGGCCATATTCAGGATGAGAAACATTGTGGGTGATTTACGAAGGTCCTTAGATGTGGATACTAACAAGATGACAACTAAATTGAGAAGAAGACCAACACTCGCGAGTGGGTACAGACAATCCAGGAGACGCTGAACAAGTCGTAAGAGAAGAAATAAAGGCTTCAAGGTAGGGTGGGTGACACAGTCCCGCGGGTCACACAAACACTGTAATGTGAACCCGGGGGGGAGATACCAGGAAGGGGGCTCATAGAGGGTGACATCTGGTGAGACAATATTATCATTCCAGCAGATTTCTCCACTGTTCTCTTCATGTGTTCCCCCTTTACTGTAATACATTGGTATTTTTGAGCAGTTCCCAAAACACGGTTCTAACGTGACATTCGTTTTCAGTTGAATTTTTGATATGTTACATTGGTAACAAGAACTCGACCATGTGACGTCACTAACGAATTCTATCCTGGGAAGCGACAAAAGTCCTCGCCAGTACCCATTACGAGCAAGGTTTGACTGCTTGACATAAAGACTCTCCAATCTTGGTAATCCTTTTCCGAGATACATCGTGTTGCTGAAGGAGAGATCACTGAAAAAACCAACGTAATTTGTGTTATTCGACTTGTAATGACAACATTTTAGAGCCGACTGCCGGGTAATAAGAGAGTTGTTATTACTAGAAGGTTGTTACTGAGAGACTTATACAGCAGATACTGCACTTTTAATTAGGGTGGGAAGAGTAACACATACTGTTTAAGGTGACATAAATTACTTCTTAAGGTGACTTGAAGTTGTTGCTGGATCCAGAGAAATTGGATGCACAGTACGTTGGTCGCGGGACACACCACTTATAATAAAAATAAAACAAAGCTGGGCAACAAGTCCCGCTTGGCTACTCATATCACATAATGTTTTACTTACAGTGTGTGGAGCTGTTTCAGATCACTAAACGAATCTTCGCTCATATCTTCTAAACTGTTGTTTGCTAGATTGCTGCAAATAAAGCCACGTATCAGTCAGCTCATTTGTAGAATTGTTTTTAACTTGCAATAGACTCTATCCAAGTTTAAGAGCCAAGTTTTACCCGTTTGGTATACTGAACCTTACCAAAGACAACAGATCGCTTATAAGCAACAAGTTCTAATACAGCAGCTAATCATCTCTAGGACTCAAATACGTAATTCAATGTAGCGATACAACAAACGCAAAGTACGGCACATTTAAACAGATGCAACAACTTTAAACTTATTTTTTTATCAGATAAAAGAAAAAAACGTTATCCAAGAAAACCAATTAAATCTGTTAATTGATCCCTGAAGAACATAAAACTCGTTGTAAAAAAACTACCAGTGCGATTTGGAAGCATGAAGGAGCCGCACAACAACACTGAAAAAGTATTGGAAAAAGGTCATGTCTGTAGTTAGTGATTGCTGTACTTATTGAAAGTGGTATTTTAAGATATAGAAAATTAAGTAGAACAATCCTGTTGCTGTAATAACTGTTTGAGTATTTTGAACCACTTTAGAATCATTACGAGTCAATTTGAAAAGATTATACAGGTAAAACAAATGAATGAGTAGCTTCATTAGTTTCAAAGCAATGACAGGGTGTGAGTTGGTTTAGCTACGTAGTTCGAACAAGTTATTTTAGTACTTTTAATCTTTTTGTCAAGTATAAATGATCTGCTTACAGATAGCTGATGTTGGACAACTTGCGAAGAAATGACACCGGTATCTTCTTCAACCTGTTTGATGACAAATCCCTAAAAAGAGAGATCGTTTAACAAAATTGAAACTTTTTGCGGCTATCTTGGTACTGATACATGCAACGCTGCCATTTATAAGGGGAGAATGTGACTGTTAATTGTTTTAGTTATTGAGGCTCGACAGTGCTTGAAGGACTAGAGAAGATTCTGTGTGGGATAATTGGGTCATCCTATTGGTGGTAGATTTTGAAAGAAAGATACACTACTTTCATAATTTGTCCCAGTGACCGTAAACAATAACTTCAACTAGAGGTAAATCTCCTGGTTCTCGTACATTTGCTGTATTTTGGCCCTGGTGGCCTCGACTTGATGTTTTTGTTCATGGCCCATGAGGCGTATTATAAAAGTGGTCTATAGAGCTATCTAAATTTCTAAACCTTTTTACAAGGCCTCCATCATTTCGGTTGAGAGGATAATTGGATATTTACCACGAGATCTCAAATCCAGTTTGTATTGAATGCTCAGCGCGAATTTGGTTTTGCTTCTACACTTTCTTAAAGGATAAATAATTTTAAACAAAGAGATAAAAACTATACTTACAGAGAAAATAAATCTTGCGGTAAAGATATATTGACCAAATACGAACTGTTGAGTTCGTTGAGGTCACATTTGGCGGAGATCCTGTGGTCAGCGTCTTTGTAACAGTGACAATGTTGGGAACACGTGACGTTCACGAGCTTGAAGTCAGGAGTTGCTCTTGCGACAAAGTAAACCGCGAGCAGTGTTAACACGTAGAGTTTGACCAAGATTTGCGCGGCCATTCGGTAAAATAGTCCTGTCAACACAAGTAAATAAATATTAAAGGCTGTTTAATATCACTAAAGTTATTTCAATTTTAAACTTATTGTAAATATGATCAGTTTACTGTCGCTGTAATTGCAATTGTTTTTAATTTGTCACTGTGACAGTCACTGTATTTGTAAATTTTACCGTAATACAAGGTTTACTCGATGACGCGAATTTAATATGTTTCCTAAGATTTATTAGGAAGCAATTTTTTGTGTTCGTGTTTCGTTTTCGAATCGACGTTTTTCCGTGGCAACCAGTTTCCTTTTAAGTTTTCCCCAAAAGTTGTACTAAATTTATCTCCTAATTTAAACTTTCTGATTTTAATATGTTGAACTGTAGTTTTTGCTAATTAAACTTCACTCCAACCAGCTTTCCAGTAATTTCGAGTCAAGTAAGACTTTTCTTAAACAAATGAAAACTCCAAGATTTTGGCTAAGGTGGCCGCCATAGAATCCAAAATGGCATCTTTGAGAAGTCATATGACGTAATACGTTACCAAAGATAATTTTAATCGCATAGATTGGAAAGTATGAAATATCCCCAAGTATCATTGTGTTCCGTCTAATAATTTATAAGGAACGGGCCGCGGGGTCTTACTTTTTGTTAGCGAATCAAACGTTTTGATAGAAATCTGAGTTTTAAAACAGAATAACAATTCTTTATACGGACGGCCTCATATTAAACAATGTCACACGAACACTGCATTTTAGGTAGGTGTTTTTTCTGCGGTTTGGTACTTTATTCAGTTTGACCAGCAGCGTCGCCTCTTTTCCTGAAGCTTCCGTAAACAAAGTGAGTTATCACTGCTATGCTATAAAACGTTTGGACTTCACAGGGCATTTCTAAGAAATAAAGACTAGGTTCTTCATTATTACTCGCGGCCGTAGGCGAGCGAGTCTTAAATTCGGCTCTTTTTTTTTTTCTTTTTTTTCCTGATTCAGACAGGAAACGCCAGAGCCAATCAGAACGCAAAGCGCTGTCACGTGTGAATCGGTCTTCTCGTTCTCAATAGAGAGCTT
>JAOBYE010115115.1:0-19397 GCA_025403585.1 Parazoanthus swiftii | reverse complement strand
AACGTTCGGTTTTATTTGTACACACTTTAGCCTTTTAACTTTTTTTAAATATTTATAATCTTAGCGAACATTATGTTAATCAATTGTACTTTAAAAAACTCAAACGTACCAAGAACACATGAAATAATTATATTAAGTGATCCACTGAGCTCAGTTGGAGCGCCAAACATGGAACAACTCATCATTAAGAAGGTAACAATTTAGTTTTGCAGTTTCATTACTAGTAATAAACAATAATCGACGAGAAGTAGCTGCGATCTTTGCCGTGAAAGTGAAAGCGGTACTTATGTCAGCCCGACAACAAATGAAAATGGCAAACGAGTTTTAAACATGTCCATATACCTTCATTCGCTTGTCTTTGCGCCCTTCTTATAGATATATATGTTTTTTTCCCTATTTTTCAGTTTGACTTTTGAGCAAGTTCACTTCTCAAAGTTCTTAAAATTGTTTCATATTCTAAGAGCAATAATCTATACCTTTTTAAGGGACAAAAGCGGAGCATGTCATAACATGTTGGATCCATCCCAAACGATATGCATTTCGGCGTTCAGTTGATAGGTTCTAGATTCCTAGTTTGCAGGGAAAAGCATTATATCATCAAAACGATCCCGTGCGAAAATATACAGATCGAAGACACGCTTCTAAATAAACTAAAACTCAACTGAGGATTGTTCTTAATTTGTTTTCTAGCATTTAGTAAATTCAGCTTTTGCATTCTCACAAAGTTTGTTCACTTTTTAAAACGATACCCGTACACAACATTGTGGATCAAGCCAACTAACCGGCCCGACAGATGGAACTTCTCAGGGTGTAGAATGACAGAAGGACTTCATGCAAACTCCTACAAGGCTGTGATATTACTTTACAAATCACTCAAATTTTTTCGACACAAAGTTCATACTCATCATTTATGACATTGCGCCATCTCAAACAATCTCTCAGACTGAACGTGATCCACGACAATTTTCTTCTTATTAAAAAGAGCCCGACAATTCGGGACGAAGAAGCTCGTTAAGTTGTTCCAAACATTGTCAAACGGATACCCTAAAGTTGTTCTTAATGACTTGTAAAAGTGTTCGTGTTTCGTTACTTCGGGAAAACCAATTTATGGCAAAACGACGCGAGAGGACAAGAATCTGTGCCTGAGATGGTTGACTTAAGTCGCTTATGAAGTTTGCGCGAGTTTGAGCCTCGGTGATAAGTAAAGTTGAAGCACTCAGAAAAAGCCCGATTCTCTGAAGAGAATGGAACGAATGTTTCTCTATGAAGTCTCTGTAGTTCAGTGGTTAGGACATCCATCTGGCTTTTGCAGTATATATAGGGTCGAGTTTCTGAGTAACTCAGATCAGTTTGTGTAATTCGTGCTTTTTGTTTCCACCTTTATCAGTATACACGTTGCATCTTTCCCCACACTCAGTCACTTGAACCTCAGCATTCTCAAGGTTGTCCTTGAAAAAATAATCCACTAATTGAGCGCATATTTTCTTGATATGATTTAAAAAGTAAAAAATAGTTCAAGTTTCGTTCAAGCTTATTTTTTTAAGTATTTTAATGGACCGGATATCTATATTGACTCTATTTTGTATCTTATCCTTTGAATTGCTAATGACAGCCAACTGAAGTACGTTTTGACGTATTCATCTAAGATTACTGTCCAATTTCTTAGCATATCGTTTATGCAATTCTTAGGAAATTAAATTGAATATTTGTCTCTGTGCAAGTTAAAATAAATGACAGTTGTTAAGAATTTGTGGAAATGATTAAAAAGTCATAATAGCCCTTATAGAAAAGCTTTTAACGTTAAGAAAAGTGTGCCCGAATATGAGAGGGTTGTAAACGTTTTATAAAACCTGAGCCATCACGTGTCAGAATTATTTTTGCTGTTCGTTTCTCTTCACTGCCTCTATGGAACAACTATAAATAGAGGAATTGTGTTGCTTCCAAAGGAAGTGTACGAGATGGATAAAATATGTTTCAATAGGGTCTCAAAATTTTTACTTGGCGCCCAGTATGTTTTTTCAACGTAGTTAGTTTGCGTTTGAACAAGTCGCTCAGTCAACTATAGAGAATCGTTTTTAAAGTCATTCCGCTTCTGGTCTCGTCTCTCACTGCGTTGTTCGATACGCGTATCGGAAAAAATGGTTTATGTCTGGAGCGGGTCTCCTAGATTACTAGTCAGATTACAGCACCATCAGCGTTGTATCGAGTAAACCAGATATGCTTTGAGCTATAAACCAGTTATTTTTTTTAAAAAAAAAAAGTGCGCTTGCACTTCAAACTACTTTCGATATAATAGTTTTCTATCTTAGTAATTTTAGACCTATATTTTCCCTGAATTCATACTGGCAAAATCTCACAAAAAGAGTGACAATCCAGTTTTCCTTTCTTGGGAAGGGGGTGGCTATACAAAAGAAACATGTTCAAAGCAACCGACTGTTAAATAAAAAACAAAATATTACTTTTCCAAATTGAACATTAATGCCACTTTCTTTTTGTTCCGACGTCG
The DNA here is from genome assembly GCA_025403585.1 of Parazoanthus swiftii. Classification (NCBI taxonomy): domain Eukaryota; kingdom Metazoa; phylum Cnidaria; class Anthozoa; order Zoantharia; family Parazoanthidae; genus Parazoanthus; species Parazoanthus swiftii. The sequence goes on along the minus strand of JAOBYE010115115.1, from coordinate 16,891 downwards.
AGCCTCATGGACTTGACGGAGCCGCTCATTTGACAACGGGCGGAAATTTTAAGAGTTGTGGCGGGGAAAATGTAAACGCGCGCCGGCAAGACTTTTGTGTTTACGCTGGCGAGAACCAGTTGTTTTCGGCCGGCCGGCAGACCGGACAAATGGAAATAAGAAATAAAACTCGTATTTATTTGGAAACATAATTGACTTCCTTTCTGTCAGTGTCATTACAACTAGAAAATGACAATTGTGGTGAAATGATAGATGACATAATATTTTATCGTTGTCATTTTGCGTACACTCCAGACAGTAATTGTAAGCACCCGTTTTTCCATTCAGAACTTTGAGTATTAAATTAAAACTGACCAATCACGGCAGCAAGAATACACTAATTGTTTTATATATCTAGGTTGCAAATTGCTAGGTGTAATAAGTTTTGGCGACCTAGTGTGTGAGTGGGCGTTTTAGCTGTGCTGATAAGGAAAACTCACAACTACTGCGAACGATAAACATTACTTTTGAAGGAGAGCCGATTCTTCGTGAATTTGCAGGACACATAATCAAAAGGTTCGTTATAACGAAATGTTTCCGAATGCCAACACTAAATGTCAGAGTTTAGTTAATCAAGATTCACAACTCAATCCCAGTAGTACTCGATTGCGAAACCAGCAAGAAAGGACAAAGAAAATACTGCCCTTGCCTGAGTTGGTGTCGAAAACAGAACAGAGGAACGAAAGTTGCTACACAACGAACATTGCCAAAGAAAACAAGGACGATCTCGGCAACAGTGGGCATGTGAAACTGCCACCCATTCAAAATAGTTTTGGAGTTATAGAAGAGAGATCTGCACACATTGGAGAACAGATATGCGGCGTTCTACCTAAATGTAAGTTTAGAAAACAGGCCTCCTGTGGGATGGATTTGCCAAGATTGGAGATCGACCCTAAATTAAGAAACGATCTGTGGTATGGTTATTATTCCCACAAAGTCACAAGAAATAAGCTGTTGCCATATTTTGAAAGATTCCCTTCGCCTGTACTCTTAAATAAAAAGGAAAGAAGGCGAAACGTAATAAAAGACAAGCTCGGAAAAGAGATAAAGACAAACAACAAGAAAGTTTCCTCTAGATTTTCGAGACAACAAGAGAAATAACTGACTGTTCTTAAACATTATTTTTTACATATTGGGAAAAAGTCCAGCCTAATTAATTAGAGATAAATTTTGTTCTTTTACAGTCTGGATTAACCTTTCGTAAAATTAGGAACTGGAATCTTGCTGATAGAATAAAGTTGCCGGGAGACAAAACGTTAATTATTTTTACAAAGAACAATTTTTAAGTTGAAGCCTAAACTGATTTGAAAAGAAAACTATATCCCTTCAAAACGAGCATGCACGCACGCCATTCTGCCATTGGTTTAGGTGTTTATAGTCTATGGACTTGCTCTTTATATTCCGTGAATACTTTAACCAGTTTAATATTTTATGGTACTACATATGTACTATGTATACTGTGTAGGCTTATACAAGCTATTCCACTTAATTTCGAGCAGTTCTAATAGTCCAGCCTGTTTGGGTAGAAAGCCCGGCGACAGAATAAACAGTTTCACAAGTAGAGTTGATTTAAACATAAGAGCAGAAACTAAGCATAATCAGCAACAAATAGCAGTGAAAATTAAAAGCAAAAATAAAACTGAATCTCATTTGTCAGTTTAGCACAAAACCTTTTACACAAAGTCTTCTTTTTCATGAAATTCTTGCATGTGTTATTGCAATTCAACCATTTCGGCGTAGTTCTAGCTAACCATGCAAGAGAACCGAAGTTATTCAGTAGAACGGAGCTAGCATAAAGTTACGTTTTCATAGACCAGAATGCGAACATGCAGGGTCTAGCCACGTCCGAGTAGAATCGTGAGAAGAGTAAGCAATTTTCATATGCAGTGCCAATTTTGCAAGCAGAGTTCACCAAGCCTAAATTTATGTGTTGTTTTCTGTCTCGTTCAAAAGCTGGATATATTGTAAAAATATTTATAAGGCCTCCTTTACACTATGTCAGATACCTTTATATTATAACTATAAAACCTTCTGTTTACACTTGAAACGATCTTTCCGGCACAATTTTTGTGCCGTTTCGATTGTGAGGCGCAATGCTAGCGCTTTCGAAAGTGATATGTCACAATATCAGATAGGTTTCTGTGCCTCGAAAATCTGTTGCAACGCACCAGCACTGCAATGCAACGATTTATCCTATCGGAGTATCGGTATAGTGTAAACGCGGCCTAGAATTTACGTTTTCAGAACACAATATCATCTACCGACCAAACTTTAATTAAAGATGCTATTGTAAGGCGTTAAACTTTAAATTCGTTTTCGATCTCCAGTTAAAATTGTGTAGGTCTATAAAATAAAGAAAACCAATAAAAAAACATAAATATTAAAATTTACAAGTTCAGTTTACAAAGTTCTACACGTTTCTGAAAACACCGATCCACTATAATTCAGTAGTAGTTGAGGGCCCTTGAAAAGATTCTTAGCTCTTAGTTCTTGTGAATCAGTATGATTTAACCTCCCCGGTGATCACGTAGCGCCTTAAAGTCTTCCAGATAAGGAAGTATTTAATCTATTATTTATAAAAACAGGGGATTAGGTGATGATAAAGCGATTAGACTTAATGTAAATTGTCAATCGTTCATTTCCTCGGCCTTCTGCCCGTACCCGATATTTTGCATTTTTCCCGAGCTCTACCACATAAATCTGTGTTGTCGTTGCTCCCTTTATTTGCCAGTTTATTCTTGTGCAACTAGTAAGCTATCCATCGAACCTCATGACGGAGACTCATGTCATTGTTTTAACTTAAAATTATCCAGCATTCAGTTCATTTTAGAAACCATAACAACATTGTTTTCTCCAGATTAGTTGTTCGTAGGTCCGGCGTGTATTTCCGAGTATACTTGATTCAAGAGAGCACGCTAGCCTGTTGACTTCGAAGCAAGCTTTCATTCAATTGTTTTCTATTTCCGGCTCCATCTTGGATTCCGCGGCAAAATCCATTAGTTCGTATAGCGTGGGCTCGAGTTTGTCGTGAGGACCGCTGAATCGAGTCCACGCTACTAACTAATGGTCATACCGCAGAATCTAAGAAGACGCTGGGGATCGAAAAATCGAATAAAAAAGCTTAATTTTAGCGTGCTCTCTTGGTCGAGCCGGGGCTGCAACTCACAACCTTTAGGTTGCAAGTTTCATTTACCATGACAGATTACTATCAATTTTTGCTGGATCGTGTCATATCATCATCTTTAATGGTAGTCAAATTTAAGAAAGATCATGTTTCCATGGTTACCTTCCTCAATAACATCCTGTTTTGAGCATTCAAGTGTAACAATGAGTACTTTTAAGGAGTATCTTAAAACATCCTTCAAAGCTTGGCGCCATGTCCACTTTGATCAGTAGTTTCTTAGATTTTTTGAGATGGTATCAAAACCTAACGGGGGAATGATTAAAATTTCCTTGAATGTGTTCTTTGGTGGCGGATATATGATCTTCCAAATTCATTCATCTTCTTCTGAACACGTTGACGTTGAGGATGAAACGTCTTCACGTCAACTCCCAATCCGAAAGGAATCTCATCGGAATATTCATATTGGCTTGTAATCTCTTCTGGTCTTGGAACAGTGACGAAATACGAACGTCTTGGATGCTCCAGTAGTGATGCCGGATGCCTGAAAATTGGTTGCCCACGAGGAACTGTTCCTTCTGCGATTCTAGCCACTTTTTCTTCCAAAGAAAGCCTATTGTACGCAGCCCTTTGGTGAATTGTTATCTCTCTCAAGAATATATCTTCTCGTAGTTTCCTGTCAGTATTGACAATTTCTTTCATTATTTTCTCATGTACTCGACGGGGAAGCTCGTCCTGGCGAAAAGTGATTGTGAAGCGGGGTTTTGTTTCCGATGTGTATTTCTCGGTTACTTTTGTTGAACATCTTGTTATCAGCGGTAACTGCACGATGAAGGAGTTTTCGGTTTTCCCCTCGCTGTTGCTGCAGAGAGTTTCTGTTTTTAAACGTTGATTCTGATCATTTCTACCTTCTCCATTGTGAGAATGTTCTCTCTTACCACTACTTTTCCTGATGTGTAAATAGCTCTTTTGTTTCTTTTGATGTCTGACTGCTTTTTCAAGGTAAGGAAGCCTTTCCATGTTTGAATCAAGCTTCAAAAGCACAAGTTCCTTTCGTTGTCTCGTTGACCTAAAAACAAATCATATTAAACTGTTGCTTTCGAAATACGTAGTTATTGCTTATTCTAATTGACTTTATTTTAGATTTAGTTTTGATCTCTCATCATAAAAGTAGCAAAACGATTGACGAGAGAGCAACCAGGCAAAGTCGCCACCCAATCCTTGATTTGTAGGGAAAAAACTATTCCACTTTCAGCGATTATCTTCAGAGCCTTGTTAAACCATCCCCAGAAACTTGGTTAACCATCCCCAGAGCCTTGGTCAACCATCCCCAGTTCCTTGCATGGTTAAACATCCCCAGATCCTTGGTCAACCATCCCCAGATCCTTGGTTAACCATCCCCATAGCCTTGGAGAACCATCCCCCGATCCTTGGTCAACCATCTCCAAAGCCTGTTAAACCATTCTCAGAGCCTTGTTCAATAATCAAGAGCCAATTAAGAAGGCAAGTTTACAAGCCTTGGGTGACACGAGCAGCCATAGAGTTTCCTCAGCAATGTATGCAATGCTTCGACAGCCAAGTAGTGTAACCCAACGATTAGTTACAGTTAATTCCAGATTCCTAAAGTAAAGGTTGACTATCCACCAACTAAAAGCAGTTGCAGCCCACACGACCACTAATTTGCCGACAAACATCAACGATTTTCTTTATCACCACCTTCCAGAACCTAAATAGACAACCTGGTCCTCTATTATCGTCCTCTGGTAGAATAATTCTACATATTTATAAGCAGTTTGTTTCCGTTACTGTGTCGACAAGATACGAACGCAACAAAACAAAGCATGGCGTCCCAGGGCTTTTCCTAAGTAGTGGGGAGGTTTTCCAGTTCTTAGGGAAAAACCCTGGAATCGAGGTTTGGCGTGATGTACGCACAGCCGCAAAGCTATCTGATCGTTAACGTGGTGAAACATTAACCAAGTTACAGCTTCACGGACCTTCTTGGTTCCCAGACGTGGAGCAGTGCCCCCCTACACCCAACAGGACCATTAATGGCTTGGCTCTAAGCATGAACATGTGAAAACTTAAGCTACAGTATTCCTCTTACTAAATCAATGTTCTTGTCTATTAGCATAAAGCATCGTCACTGGCTTTTAAAACAGGTATAGTTCTGCAGTTGTTAAGTTTAGCTATGTCCTTACTCCAGGATTATTTAATCTCCAAATTACGTCAATACGCGTACGTAATCTTAGCTGGCATTCCCCTTTTAAGCTAGGAATGGCACGAATTACTAACTTTCATTCTTGCTCCGTAATGGTGCGTGACTGAGGCTGCTGCTTGTTGCTCTTGCCAGTCTCTCTCCTCAAGCTCCCTTGCGCGTCCGAAAAAAAGTGTCGTGTCTAAAAAGGACACCTCTGAATATGTTTTCCGGGAGTAGCCTGGAAACAAATTAGTTGGACCTCCAGAAGTGTGTCGCGAAAACGTCTCGGTTTTGTTTCGTAATATGACGACGAAAGCTTTAAGGGCTCCATTTCGTAAAGTATAATAAGAAAGTTCATAACGTGCATTTTTTTTCCTGACTACTCGTTCAGTTCTAAAGGCAAAGTGTGTGTGGGATCACAGTTGTCATCTCAAATATATTTGCGTTGCTCGTATTTGAAAATCGTCGACTCCAACGGAGCAGTTTCAAAGAGTTGTCAGTGGAAACTTTTCTCAACTGGAGCGGAGGGTTGACAGTCGAAGCGGTCGGTATAAAATGCACTGCAGACTGTATTTCTACACTCACCAGTGAGCGAATGTTCGGCCAGAAAATATAGCGAAAAGCTTGAAGCTGCAAAGGATAAAAATCAACCCGGCTGTTGCTTCGTACGTCCGCGCCTCTGAAAACTAGTCATAAGTATTTTGGATCCTTATTATTATCAGTTTCAATGAAGTATAGCTGCAACTCTACTTTTTTCGATTAAAGGAGCAGGAATTAATCATCGAGAATCAATAATCAAGAAATTTTGAAAACTGCCGCTCTTCGGATTTTAAACAGACAACGACTCAAATGAACTTGAATTCTGCAATCACAGATCGAAGAATGTAAACTCTGTAGTCCGTGTTTAACTATCGAGTGTTTTAGAATTATTGCATTTTAAAACAGGTTATATGTGAATGTCATTATATTGTCAATTTTTTCATCAAAACGTTCTTTTTAGATTGTGTTGTCATATGTAAAAAGACATGCAGTGCAGTGCCAGTGGAATCCAAACTCACAACAAAAGCAGGAAGAAGGAACCTACTCAGTATATTAAAATAAATAATATTGAAAATATTAAAATAAACACATTTTCATGATTTAGTTGTGCAAATTTGTGTTCAGCGAAAAATTTTTGTGGTCACGAAGTTTCAATATCGGTTACTTGCACTCGTCGAGTGACATACACACAATCGGGTAAAAATATAAAAAACAGGGTTCGCAAACTGCAAAGTACAAACTTGTATATTGCGAAACTATTTCAATTTGTTTTGTTTCGTTTCGCAAAGCACTGGAAGTCTTTGGGACCTCTGGAGATCTCAGTCGTCAACCGAAAAAAACTTTGAAGGCTTGATTAATTTGTTTCCAGGCTCCCCTCGAAAAACGCTTTTTGGGTATAGACACAACCCACACGATCCACACGACAATTCATGTATTTTAATAACGAGGCCAGAGGCAATTGTTGCATGCTGTTTCTAAATCGTTGTCTGGAAATTTTGCCACCTGTTTATATTAAATTTTCCGGGAAAACTTTTCTTCCGTAGTGACTGACGGAATCGATTACATCGAAATGTAAATTAGTTTTTTGTCTTTAAAACTTCCTGTGTTTTTGAAAATTTTACATTAAAATAGAAAATGGGAACAGTTGGACTTCATACCGCTGTGACGATGAAAAGATTTCACATGGAAAATTTAAAAACGGCGAACTAAAGAAAGTTTTTAATTTGACAAGGTTTTTCAAAACCTAAAGTGTTGCAACACATGGATTAGAAAACGAATTGCTTGATCAATTCATTCCGCGGATTTATCAAGGATTCGCCGAATCTTTTTTCGTGACAATTTCCAGGGATTATCCTAGGATCAAACCCTTATCTTGGTCAAATTATGTTAGTCTGCTGAATCTCTGAGAATCCGCTGTATCGGCGACATTACAACTTGTTTAATCTCCATACTGCGCCAGACAAAATTGAACCAACTGCCATGTTGACTATTCAGAAAACTCAAACTCGGCCCAAGTTAAAATAAAATTAGCTATTGAGCTCAAGCCTTAGCTTTATCTTAAATTGTTCTTAAATTTTGGCCAATCTGAGCCTCGTTGTTTTTCTAACGTTTTTCGTATATAAAAAAGCGTGTATAGGGCAAAAGGAAGTCATTCTTGTTTTAATAGTGAAACCATATTTTGTCAATTGTTGATATTTGTCAAGACCAGCTGAAATATACTCTTTGCGAAAATAACATTTTAAATACAGATATTTGTTGGAAAAAAACAATTTCATTCTCCACTTTTTTGCACTGCTTTATAAACACGACCACTTCGGACTAAATCAAACTATTGAATTCGCGGATGAATGTAACTAAACTAGAAATTGCAGTCTGAAGAGTCTTGCTGTCGGTCGCCTCGTTGCCAAGCCAACTTTTATACAATTCAAACAAAGCAATGTGCAAATACATAAGACAGAGCAGAATTAAACTTTCTTTCTTAATTTCCTCCTTTTTTCACCTAGGCGTTGTCGATTCCGCACGAAAAATTTTAAATTTCATGCATCTAACAAATGTCAGAGAAAGGCGGAAGAAAGCATGCACTGTGGTAGAATAAGCATCTTGAGGATAACCTGCTCAAAAATGAAAAAAATAAACGAACACACAAATTGTTTAATGAGATACGGTCGTGCTAGCTAATGGCAATTCGTTCCTTATCAAATACACATTAGTCTTCTGTGATATATTAATTGGCAGCTGAAATGAGTTTGCCAACATACCACCGATTTGTGTAAGGTTGTTTTGGCAAACTCCCTGAAAAAATTATGTTAAACCTTCAAATACAACTCTTACTGGTAGATTTGTTTGAACCGTTAAAGAGCAAGTTTTCGAGCTAGTTAGTCTGTAAATCATATTTAATTTGACCTAAACTGCATGTCCTCTATTCACCTCTGTTACATGTTTTGCCATTTTGCTGCTTTAAACTGAACTACATGATCAACTTCGCTTTAAGACTGGATACTGAAATCCATCTAGGTAAGGAAGTGCCTACTTCACGGTATTTTGCTATTCCCACTTTAGAATTATCAGTAATAAATGTTAAGTTTTCATGTGCTTACCAAAGTCAACCCGAACAAGCGGGATATCTCAGTGCTGCTTACTTCAATTTTGATCATACGAGTTTGGAGAATACGAGCGCTGGCGTCGGTTCTATTGATGTTTGATATTCTGTTTTGTTAGTTTTGAAATGGGGCAACAATTAAGATAGCTCTAAGCAAACTGGTTCAAAGTTAAATAAATATTTCATAGCTCTCCCAAAGGGGGTTAGTGTCACCAAGTCTGTTGCCTTGTTGTTGTTATCTCAAAGCTCACAATGAGATAAGAATCTGACAAAATCTAAATAACAAAATGCACACCTAAATGTTGATCGCACTGAAAAAGTTACCATGATGACGGAACTGATTAAATTAGTAAATAAATGAGAGAACAAACAAAAAATATGAAAAATAAATAAATGAGTGCAAGAAAAAATCATAATTAATTTAATAGATAAATAAATAAATAAATAAATAAATACACAAATTCATAATTAAGTACAGAATAGAGCATGCAGACAAATAGATATTTATAGATAAGGAGGCAAATGGGTAAAAGGATATGGTGGCCATGAAGTTAAAATATTTAATTTCTTTATATTTTCTGACAGCTGATGCATTTGCAAACAAACAATGAGGAACGGATTAGCGGACTTATAATTAATGCAAATTAGTTGGATGAAAATAACCGAGCAAACGCTCATGCTCGTGTAAGCGTCCAATCCCCGATTTGGCCAGAGCGAGGGCTGCAGGGAATGGGTGTTCTCAAATTAAAGACGTTCGGTTGAATTGAGTGGAAAGCGAACAAATGGTCAGCGTCAGCAACCTTCATCGCGTTTATTAGTTAATCCAAAGGAGACCCTCTAGTAAAATGCAGTTTGTAGTTTCTGTGCTTTGCTTAACCCCGCAAGCACAACAGTGTTTAATACTTCTCGCTTTGTTATTTACAACGCGCTGTTTGTATTGTCAATTTTTACTCCACTCTTTAACCCTTCAGTAATAAAAATCATTTCAATAAATGTTAAGCCCGCTAACTTTGTCCGCAGTCATTGTCCTTCACACACTTTAGTTCGCTGACTGGAAGTAAGACTAAGTACTGCATGAACAGACGGCCGAGATTGATCATAAGTGAATTGAGCTAATAGGCATCATCGCTGCACTTTGTCGGGTTGCCTTTCTAGCCTCCTAAAGTCCTTTTTCACTTTTTAAACGAATGAAGCAAAACATATCACAGGCAACCCAAGTTTATAAGGCGAAAGCTTGCAAAATGGAGGCCATTATAAGATTTTGTATGGGGCATTTACCCATATTGCTATTATTGTGAAAATAAGGTTTACTTACCTTGAGTTCGAATAAACTTTACTTCCGCAATAATAGCAATTTTCTAGGATTTTTGAGAAATGGGTAACTTCGCATTAGATGCTTGGGTTTCCTATGCGTAACATTGCCTGTTAATTAAAATTAAAATTTTTCCCTATGTGAACATACGTCCAAAAGATAGAAAGACAGATGATTGGAAACTGCCGCCAATGATCTGATCATGAAATTGGGTATTTCAAGGGATGCATGGTGTAATCTGAAAGTAATTAATGCAATTAATTCAAAGACGATGTTACCATAGTTACTACTTAGTCAAGGGTGACCACCAACAGAAATATGGTGGAGATTGGCCGACCCCCACGCTTGGTTTACTTAGTCAGTCACTCTTAAGATAGTCAAGGGTAAGATGATGATAAATGGCAGTTCTCACGGTGTCACTAGATTAACTATAGACAGACGTCACAAAACTATAAGGATGTGGGTCGGAATACCTTCGTTTGTGGGTTTGGAAAGGAATCATTGATCGGCATCTGAGAAATCCTCCTTCACGCTCGGTCACCTCCCCAGATATGACTAGTGCTTTGTTGTTCCGGTTCAACAAACTGCCAAACTTAAAAATATAATTTTTTTTAAACGGACGGAGGAATCTAGTCAAGCTAATTAACTTGAAAACGTTTTCTGAAATTTGCTGACGTTGCAACCCACGCCGTGGAACATTCGCGTTTCCCAAAGAGAATAAAGAGATTTTCAGCAGAGTGAAGGAGTTGTTTTCAGTTTGCTAGTCACCTGGACTAAACTCTCTGTTTGTTCGTAGTAATGTGCTTCTAATTTTTATTTCTCCCTGTTAGCACAAGGAACATGTTTTTCATTAGTGTCCTGGCACGATATATTGCAATAGGAATTGAAAATTAGAAAAAAATGCTGATGCATATTTTGGCATTATAGATAAGTCTAAACATATTTTTGGATGAACAACTGAATCAAATACACTCTTTTCGCTTATTATAAAACCTTGTTTAGAAGCTCAACAAGAATCAGTCGAGGGTGAGATTTGCTGTAAAAATTTAAGAAACTTGGAAAACAAGTAATGGTTGAATTCAGAATTGGCTCAGCCTTTCGTGTTTTAAAAGAGAGCTTAATAAGTAAGATCGTATAAGTTTTACCATAAAATTCTGAAGCTGGGAAATTTTGTACATCAGTCTTACAAGATTTTGACTTGGTGGCGAGATCTTAAATGCAAGCGAACAACCTCTCACATTTCTGGAGGGATCTGGGAGTGGCTTCGGCGGTTCGTCGTCCTAAAATGAAACACAAAAAATTTTGACCATACATTTTGGGGAAAAAAAGAAATGATAAAAATAAGAATGACCCCCCACCCCCTCTCCCCTCACTAAACCCTAGATCCACACCAGTATGCATTTGCTTCAGTTGTTTTTTGGCAAACTTCAGATGCAGGTTTCGCGGTGTGGTTCAAAACGTGACAGAATGGTTCACCTTTTTACACTTTATCTCGCGGCAGTCTTTGCTTGCCCGTCAGACAAACTCTTCATGCATTTTTTGCTTCCAAGAAATCACATGAACAAAGCTTGGCCGATTCAGCACCTAAAAAAAACTAAAAGGAACCAGGTCGTTTAAAAGATCATTATCATGGATTTATTGAATTGATTGTCGACTTATAATGCTTTACTTGTTCTCCTGTTATACTCCAATCGATCCGTTTACCTACAGGGGATAACATTTTTCTAATACTTTTTTCAAGAGGTTTAATTCAAATCTTGCGGGATTTAAATATATCAACTAGTTCTACCACCCGAATACTTACTGCTTAATTTGTGGCAGAGGCCGGCGTATTCCAGCTTTAGAAAGTGACCGGTTCCTGTAGGTGGGAAGTTAAGGCTGCGCGCAGGGTTATACCTGGAGATTACTTTGGTGCAAGTTGCGGGACCATTAACTACCTTATAAGTTAACAACATGATCTAAAAGGGCTGAAATGCGTTTTCATACTATTGACCAGCACAGGCTGCACAGCTGCGCTTATCGCAAATCACATATTGATTTGATTTGTGCGTTATAAGACCAGGTAACTGAAAACGCACAAGAAAAAAAAACAAAACGTATACACGCTATACCACACGCGCGCCACACCGCAGACTCAAGACAAATATGTAATAGATTATTGGATTGTAATTGTAAATAGCACTTTATTGGAATGCATTGTCATTGCTCTATCTAATTTATCCATTTTTCAGTGACGGAAGGTTAACTGGTGAAAATCTAGAAGATACCAGGGAAAAAATAACTGTTGTTTTTCTATCGAATAGAAACTTTGAAGGCAAGTTACTACCTACAACCCATAGTAAAGATGTTAAGGCGGCGGAGTATCCTCTTTGTAACGGATACTTCAATTACTAAAACCAGATTTTCAAAACCATTATACAAAGAAACTCGATTTTTCAGTTTTTCTCTGCACTTGTGAATTGTACTCGACAGATAAACATACTTGGTTGTCGATAGCAGAAGCGTGTTGTTTCTTACTGATTAAGATCATTAATCACCCTTGAAATGGGTGCCTTTAGCTTTAGAGATGCTGCTAACATGCCTGGGGTATTTGTTCGGGTTAGACTTGCCGGATTTAACTTGCGGGCACTGTCACTTTTCATCAACACACCCACTTGCAGTGTTAAGTTACTTGGTTGATAAAATCTATCAGTGTCTGTTGAGGGGCGGCCCAAGCCATTTACTGCCAGCACTTTCTACGGTTGAAAGCTGCATGTGCTGTTCGATAAGACCTTTTTACTAGCTGCATTTCTTACAGTGTATACTTGTGACGTGTTTGTTGCCTTCGGTACCAAGAGATGTGGAAGGCATTGTTTGTCTTCATAACTACAGTTATGACAGCTCACGCTGTCTGTTCCTGTAGGAAAGCAAGGCCGAAAGATTACTTTTGTGCGGCAGACTATGGTATGTATCCATGTTTTGCTATGTCATAGATCTTCGAGAAAGAAAACAAAACGTTGCGTTTGTAGTCATATTCCCAGCCTCAATATACACTCACTTTTTCTTAATAGGAAAGTACTTTTTTTGAGCTGAAGATAAACGGTTTTGACCTTTTCTGAGAATTTCAGTCTCATATGTTTCTACATGTTTTGTTTTATGTAACGATAGTGAATAACAATGTGTCTTATATTGTCGTATAGCTTCTTATGAAATCGCCAAGGGACTGTTGGGGCTCTTGATTCGATTTCCCCAGTTTTGCATTTTGCTGGAGTCAAAAGCAACTTTCAGTCTTTGATATTCGGAATATCTTGTCTGTATAGCAGTATGGCAATGACTTCTCGGTGGCGCGCAATTGGGTCAAAGCCGTATGTTTTGCGTAATGCGGCGCTGCGTGCTTTTCAAGCTAGTCAACCTTTTCTGAAATTACTGATCTCCTAATCCATATACATTAATTGCTGTCAATAAAACAGGATTTGAACTGGCTTTGCTTACAAAACTGTTGTGTTGCTCTACTCAAAGTCTTTCACCCGTTTCAAAATCTGGATTGTTAACAAAGTATTTCTTCATTTTTCACACTTTGCCAGTGGACCACTACACTTTTCAATTTTAAGAGTCAACTTGTCTAAAAATGTCACCCAAATACTAAAGGCCCTGTTGCTCGTCACCACGAAGTTATGTGTGTAAATTCTGTATTAAACTTCGGTAAACAATGTATGTGGTAAAATAAATAAACTGAGCTGAAATTGATATAGTAATGGTTCTATCCATTTTGAAGTTTCCTGCATGTACGCAATCTCAACCTGAGGTCTGTTGCTGGCATGCTTTTAAATATTTTGAGCCGTCCACTTCTCCGTTTAAAGAAACTCTTCTGTAAACAAATAGAAATGAACTATCATACGGAGCTTTGGAGAATGTTTGAAACTGCGTTACAACATTAGTGCGCATAAAATAGAGTCCGCCAAAAATCTAACAAAAAATATCAACTTGTCTATTGTTGAACTTGGAGGTTTCTTGTCCAAATGCCCCAGTGACACTATTTAAAGCAGGTGCTGTTTTAGAACATGTACAAAAGGTGCATGTTTGGTGTAGACGAAGGGCCATTATTGCATTTATTAGACAGTCAGACAGCAACGGTCGTCTCCTGCCTTGGAGGTTATTCTTAGATACTTTTGTTGAGATCGGTTTCAGAAACAACCAAGATACTGACTTTGATGGAATAAAACTGCGTATGATAAGACTAAGGCCAATTAACATCTCTTTAATAGAACGGTCGCCTTGTAATGGCGTAGATAAGCAAGGAATGAAGCCATGTATGGTCACTTTTTGCAATCTTCTTTTTGGTATTTTTGGCCTTAAAAAGGCCTCAGGTAAAAAAAAAAAACATGCTCACATTTTGTAGATCAGCCAAGTCCGGAATGCACTGGTGACAGTGTGGCTGCTGCAAGAAATCGAGGATGTTTCTTTGACTGAATAAATGTTTGTTCAAGCACACAAAGAAAAATAAAGTAAGGCAGCAAAACTTTTATAATTTTCTTTTGAAAACCTGACCCTTGGGTCTCTTTAAGTGGAACCAGAGCGAAAGGGTTTGTAAGAAAGAATTTCAAGGTTCTCCGCTTGAAATTTATGTTTTTTTTAACAAAATGTTGAAGGGTGCCAATGATTTTCTTTATTTGTTTCATTAATTACACTCAATCAGAGATTTATCAATAAGTCATTTGGATGTCACGTTTCTCAAAGATAAGGCGGTAAGACGTTTAAATATAAATGTCAGCCACTTGAACATGTTTAAAAACTGCTCTGCATGTCAATTACTGTGTATCCAGAAATAATGACAATAAATAATCTCACATGTTCACTTTTTTCTAACTAAAAAGCCACGATATTCGAAAACAGAAAAAGACTGCAGCAGAATTATGAACTTTCCAAAAAGCGAATCTGTTCTTTGAATGATTAAAATTAATGTGAAACTTCACTTCTCCATGAAAGTTGGCTTGAGGTTTATCTCTTGTCTTGATTACGTGAGATTTCAAAAAATATTCACCTTTACGACCTTTTAATATCCTTTTAGTACCCTTGATTGCCGACGATAACTCTTAGCTAATCCACATCGGCATCCGCCCTGACCATGTGTTAGTAATAACTATTAATCTCGGGCAAAGTGGCTGGACTGCAGGTTGTTTTCTATTTTGGAACACTATCGAATTGGCGAGACACCAAAGTCGAAAACCTTAACATGTTTTTTTCAGTGCAACGGCTGTAAACACGGTAGACTTTGTCTTAAGAAAGTTTGTTTTTGGGTCCGGCAGTACGAACGTTTTTATTTCCTGGGGATTTCAGCCGCAAATGTTCTTGAAAGTGGTTTTGCTCTTGTTTATTTCGTGAGTAGCATTTAGATAAGCTACTCGAAAAATGCAGCTTTCTCTAATCACTAACAGGAGGCAGGAATACAAAATTAATTTAAAACTGAATGTCATCAATAATTGTGAATCGGAAATCCGAATGTGTCTATATACGATTTATGATCTCCCCGATCCACTCACTATATGCCTACAAGGAAAGTGTGAAACTGCACAGCTGCGAGTCTTGCGGCGTTACAGTAAGGCCAAATGAAAAAATATGTTCAGCGTCCGGATTTTTGAAGCGGAGGAGGAAGCGGGTATTTTTTAAAATTTATTTTAACCGTTTTTTTAGAATAAGACTGATAAAGGCAGGTACCTCTGTACCGGCGAAAGTTAGTTATTATCATTTTATGTTCTTGTGCTCGTCAATTGGCTCTCCGTCTTCACATTCTCCACTTGCAAACTGAGCAAAAATATCGCTCATGAGTTTGCTGTCCATCCACAACGGAACGGACATACCAAGGCTTTATAACCTTATGTTTTGATATTATTTACCTTTCTCGTCTTCACTCATTGAAGTTGTCAGTATTACATTTTAAAGAAACTTAAAGAAGTGCAAATGAAAACTATGATGATTCATGGCTAAACGACTTGAAAAGGCTCGAGAAGCTAACAGATTGAAGCATTTACACAACAGAGATGACCAGAAAAAAGTATCGGTAATATTACAGCTTTTAAGAAAACGTGAGCGGCTGCAGCGTCCTGTCGAATTACTTTTTTTAGGGTATTTGAAACATCACTTAACGTATCATCCATTCCCGGAGATGGTTTGTTTGCTTTTGATAGCGCTAGGTAATTGGCCAGGCTTGTGTGACTCCGCAACTAGAACACAACACGACGAGATAAGAGTTGAGAATAAATTTTATTTTCCACTTTTAATCTACATTCTCAAATTAAAAAAAAAAGAAAAAAGGAGGCGGTCTCGAAAAGGAAGCGGTTGGGGACGCTAAACATAAGAATTTTTTTTTATTTTGCCTAATGATTGTATACATTGTGATGGATAACTCGACTAGTTAAAAAGGACATGATAAAAAGTGTTGTCAACTTGGTAGTCGATCTGAGACATGTTCTAAGTTTGTTCTCAGTTAAGATCAACTCCTTAAGGTAAGGTTCTAATAAAAGAGTTTAAATTGGTTTATGAAAATCAGTTCCGGATGTATAATTAACAGTACGTGTAAAGACAACAAAACTGAGCCAGAAATTAGAAATTGAGTGAGTTTTGATCGCACCAGAGCCGAAATAGAACCACAAGTACAGTATTTCCATGAAACTAGGACGGCCAGCTTTTTAGTGATTCAAGAAGTTCGCAGGGTGATAAAAAGAGTAGTTTGCGTATTGGTCAATATTAATTTTTACGCCTTAATTTTTCTTATCACAAATCATCGCTGCACCATTTCTGCACATATCTGTGTGACCGAAAACCGGAAATGATGCATGGAAAGTGAAATAAATACGAGGAAAAAGGATCGAATTGAAAAAGAAAGCCGCTGGCAAGCTTTGCAAACACTTGCAGCTTTACTCAACTTGACCTGTCACGTGAAGATTCCGTACGCATGGCGCCGCATTTCAGTCTGCGATGGCGTTTTGTTATGCACTGCATGCACCTATTGTATATAAGTGTTTCTTTCACTGAAAATGTGATTACTGAATTTTCATTTTGTATTGTAAATAATAATAATAATAATAATAATAATAATAATAATAA
>JAOBYE010115004.1:6430-19400 GCA_025403585.1 Parazoanthus swiftii | reverse complement strand
AAAGGTGTATGGATTTATGAGGCCAGGTCTGAAAACGGGTGGGGAAAATGGCATTTTTTGGTCTGAAATTGGGTCTGAATTTGGAGATGCGGGCGGCACACCCCCACCAGAAATTCCAAGGATTACCCCCCCCCCCCACCTCCCGGGGGTTTTGATAATAATCGTCGATAGTCCTAATTGGATTACGATGGTAGTCAAGGTCGACATTAAAACAATCCACAACTAATTGCGATCCCTGCTCGCGCTCACAAATGTAACCCAATTAAATTATTGACTTCCACATGTTATCAGTTTACCAATTTTATAGTAAGGTGATGTTTACAATATATCAAAATGAGTTCACTCGGGTATGGCAGACAGATTTTATTCCACGCGTTTACACGGAAAGTTCTCATTCCGGAATGAAAGAGCCGTAAAGCATCGCCGGATCGAAAATTTGAGTCAGCTGATCAGCCCAACCAATCCACTTGTCTAATTCCGTACCGGAATGAGTTCGTTCCTTCTTTACATGATACTCGTGGAACGTGCGGCCAGATTTCATTCGGAAACGAACTGCGGAGCGAACCTTTTGGTCTGGTTCGACTGCCAGAACAAGATTTCAGAAAGTATCATGTAAGTAACGGATAGAGACTATAGTATGGAACCGGGGTGAAGTTGTACCGGAATGAAGCTAGATCCAACATCATATAAACATCGCCTAAGTGGTGGATTACTTATGTGCAATAGTAATAGAAATATGAGGGGGGGGGGGGGTTACTCATTTGCGGGTTACATCCTCTACCCCCTCCCCTCCCCCCCCCAAAAAAACGCCTTCCTTTATATGACTCCTTCCCATATCGACTATGTTGTTCTTTTACTAAACAAAGACGAAGTTAAGAACTTTGTTCTGCCGTTTAAAAATCTTCGGTAGAACTTGCAGCTGGTGTCCAATTATTCAGCAAAAAATAAAAAATATACTATAATTGAGTATAAATGGTTTGGGGGAAAAACAAAAATGAATAAGTTCTATAGGAGGTCGTTTCGGATAACAAGTTTTATCTCATGCCTTTCAGGACATGATATCGCTGACGTCCCTTCCTTTTTTGTTTGTGAAAAGCAGCAAAGAATTTGTAAGATAATGTATTTTGCATTTAAAAAATAATTACTTTTCAAAAGCAGCTGCGTTGATTATTAATATGATATCATTATATGTACCGGTATAAGGCAGTACCGCTATACTATGCAAATTAGCTAGTAAAGGCCTTTTGCTTGACATTCACTAATATTATATTCATCTCCTCGCCATACAATGAACAGTGTTGTTGTAAACTTCAAATGTATTAATAATGGGATTTTTCTCCCAATTGTCAGTTGGTCTCTTCCGACGAAACAACCGGCTCAATCGAACTTCACTTTAATGTTTTGATGCCAAAGTTTTACTTTCTTATCATGAATTCACGGCAAAAGAATCGGCTTATGAAAAATATCTGTTAAAAACTCTCATCATGTACTAGCTAAGAAGAAGACCAGGTTTCGTCTAGCTATATTTCAAGTGCAAGTTTAAGTTTTGAAAAAGACTTAATTTTCGGATCATTATGAAGTTTCAATTCCTCTAAACGGAGTCAAAACACAACTGCACGAATACTTAGGGAACACTTGAGGGAATAGGGCATTTGACAAACGCATCATAAGCACCAAAAAGCTACACTGTCAAGATTTGGTTCTCCTTGTTTTTAAACATTAAAAACAGAATGCATAGGTTACGAAGTTTATCAGAAATCTGTCCACGCGAAGTCTCCGTCGATCTTTCCCAAAGAACTAACCGCTGTCCCCCTAAGCAAAGTGTTTAAAATCAGGACAATCTTTGGGTGAAACTTACCTCCATATTCCTCAGCTCGGTCAATTATTAAAATATTATGATATCGGCAAACTTTCAGAAGGCGTTAACCGAACTTGATAACAACAAAGACACCAACATTTCACGGGCTTCAGCGATTACCAACTGGAAAAAATACTTGAGCAACCACAAAAACATCACATCACCTGCCCAAGTTAAAATAAGTATGACAATAAAAGCAAAAATATTAAACTTTTTAAGCCTGGGGTCCTCAAGCAGTTTCGCGTACAAGTTTGTTTTTGGCGATGAGATCTAGAAGTAAGTTTTGTGAAGTTGTGTCCGGGCGACCCGCTGACTGGAAGTTTTGTCATTAAATAAGCTGCCGCCCAGCGGGAAAAAAAATACTAAATGAATGGAAATGCAATATGATTGTTGTGTGTTCGTATTTCAATTTACAAACATGTCCGATTCAACGACAGTTTTTAGTCACGCAACTAGTAAAATAAGTCCTCAAGCAGATGAAAGAAGAGTCGGATTACTATAGGCAGTATTCACGTATAGATGTATATGAACCTTTTCCAGGGTCACTCGGCACTACTTATAATACTGATCATGAAATATACTAATTCAGTCGAACCGGTAATACTAAAATAGCCCCACTCGCTGAGAAAAACCGAAGCAAACAAGATAAGCACGTTCCCACGAGGCAGTTTCCCAACTTTGTGGTGCCGGCATACAAATTGGATTTTAATGTGTTTTAATTAAAACATCGCCCAGAGGTATAACACATTATCGCTCAATATCAGATTGGGGAAAACGCGTGCTTTAGAGGTTATCGGTTACTAAGCAACGAACATTCGTAGTAGACTGACCAAATCTCAACCTTGACTAGATTTTTTGTGTGCTTAAACGGCTTCTGAAACTCTGCAATGTCAGTATCCGAATTAAAGTTGAGTTATTTTTTCTAAGTGACTATAAGCTGATTATGTACAACACGCGCCTGAAGTTCGAGGCACAATGACGTCTGAGCGAGCCATTTCAGGAACTTCCGTAGATCGATAGAGCTGTGTTATTTGTTTTATGCCTTAAGTGGGCTTTACTTAAAGTACATTTCTATTATGATTAACGGTGGCTATTTTTCTAGTTCCGTCAGGAGGGCGGATTGCTTGGGGGGTCGAAGGAACAGTCTAAAACAAATTTGCACGAGCTGAAAACAAAAAGTCTAATAATATTAACGTCAAACCCAGTGATTAACAGCTGCTCAGGCGTGAGCCGCTCAGATTCAGGCAGTTAGCTGCCTTGTGCGAAAATGCCATGGATGCACCCTCGTTATAAACCATTCTTATTAGTTCGAAATTTTACAGACAATCATTAAATCTTGCAAAGGTTGGGGGCAGGTTACAATCTTTTGCTATTAGCATTAACATTATTAGTTATTGGTGTTAGTGTAAGCAATGTTTATTATTGGAGATTATAACGCGGATGCTGATCTATGGCATTTCTACATGGAGTGTATTGTACATTAGTACATACCTGGCAATTTTTCGCGCGCTTTTCGCATGGCGCGAGCCATAGTTTACACCTGTAAGATAGACGCAAGCAAAAGCAGAAGCATAAACATAAACATATGCAAAAGAACTTCAAAGAACAAAGGAAAAGATACTTGAAAGAGTTACCAAGACAGTTCTTGAGGTAGATTAAGCTCGCACCAGCATTCCCTCGTCTTTTTCAAAATTCTTCAACATTCCAGTTGGTACTAGATGACTGTGCCGAAAAAGTTGATTGCTCAACATTTTATCGAAACACCTTGCAAACCTAACTACTCAACCAGTAGGCATGGAGAAAGCCATATGCTTTTCCGACTTTCGTCCTGGTACATTGGCAATGTTGTGTGTACTTGGTTTGACGTTTTTATAACTATTCTGTGCGTTCTTTTTATGCTAAGAGTTTTCATGTGCCAGGAATCATGGCAATATAAACTAGTCGGCAACTTTTTAGTACGATCAATTGGCATGGGCCATTTAACGCGTCTTTCAAGCAAGGTCGTTATCCTGCGTCAGGTTATGGAGAACAGTGAAAATAACTCACCTGTTTAAAGGGGGAGACCAAACTGTACGCGATAATTTTAGACCAATTTTAGTGCTACCAATTCTTTCCTGAAACCCAAGAGTCTCTCGCTAACTCGAAACTTAAAGAATTCGCCGCGAAACCGGTCTTATTGAGAACATCAATATGCTTACGTAAACACTCGTCAACTATTTTTACGTTTGGATTTACAGCGGAGATTTTTCTGTCGCTTGAGGCAGCTTCAGTAAATGTGCGTTTCTTTGTTTCGACGTTTCCAAAATTTTTCAACACATCGGGCTAACATATTTGGTATGCACTAGTTTTTTTCCGATTTTTGAACATTTTTTTATACCTAAAAGCTGCCTAAAGTCTGTTTAAATAAACTGTCCAAAAATCAGGACTGTTTTAAAACTGTTTTGTGTTCATGACTTGGTATTCAAAACAAATTTTAAGTCAGTTGTACAAGGATAAGATTCTGAAATGATTTAAGATAGCCATTTTTAAACTGTTTTGGATCCAATACCACCTAAACATCTATTTGAATACTGTTTTGAAGAAATAAACTCTGTTTTAAAGCTATTTTGTATTGTCTAAATAGTTTCAAAGTTTCAAAATAGTTATCTAAAACGTACTTTAAATCAGTCGTACAAGAGTGATTCAAAATAACTATTTTAAACTATTTTGAATCCAATACCACCACAACATCTAATTGAAAACTATTTTGATAAAGTAGACTGTTTTAAAGCTATTTTGTATTCTTAAATAGTTTCAAAATAGGCATTCAAAACATATAATCACCCCTAAAAACAGCAGACTTTTTGAGCACTCCGTTTTTGCCTAAGCCAACCCCTAAGAAATACTGAATCGCCAATTTCAACTCCTAAAAATTTCGACGTGCACCCCGACTTTCTAATATCAACATTGTCAATATATCTGGGTCAAATCTTTGGTAAGTGCTAACCAGCTGTGCTTATCCTTTTCGAATTATGGAGACTTTTGATTGAATCTTGCAACATGTGCGACAGAGTCAGGTTCGGGGCGGGGAGACAGTCGGCGAGTTGTCTAATCTAATATATATATTTGTACAGGCACTCTTTTTAATAGCTCGAAAGCGCTAATCAGATCATCTGTCTATACGGAAAAACAAAAAAATATGAGCAAAAATATGCATAATGCAGAATTTTTAAATTTAAAAATTCTCTCACTGGTTCAAAAAGAATACATTTATAAAAAAAAAAATTTTTAGGCTTTTGGAATCGCATTGGAATCGTCGTTTCAGATCTTGAGTGGAAGCGGACTCTCAGTTATAATTAGTCTAAAGTTTTAGGCCACAGACATAAAAGACCTTGCATGGACTGAAGAAAATGCAGCCGTATGTCTCTAAGTTGTACCGAAGCACTTTGAGAAATTTCTTGGCGCCAGATCAGTCTTAGCTCTACTAGTTGTTTTAAGACAGGCAGCTGCTTTTCAAATGTTGTATATTACTAGTACTTAGTTGCGCGCGACATGATGTGAAACGCGCAGAAAAGACGCCTTGGCTGATAAGAAAAACTGCGAATAGAACGTTTTGTATTTCATAATTTCCCATCAAAAATCTTATATTTCGGATTCAAATCGTTTATAGCCGTATGGGCTTCCTGTGTTTTGAAAAGAAACGGTATAGTAAAATTGTTTTTAATAGGATGCCTATGTTACGTTGTCATTTATCCATTGAACCTAAATCCTGATCTAAACCGAAATCGGTACTACGCAAACTCCAATTTGGAATTTTTTAAAACATAAAGGGTTGAATATCACGTCACCAACTGGGTGGCTTCAGTTGCAAATGTCGTGACAAAAAGAAAGAAAGTTATCGAAGGCACACAAACGAAAAAGAGCATTTGCAGTTTGAATTCCGATTGAATTCGGACGCAACATAAATAGACTTGTACCGCAGTAGTGCACGCGATAGTATGAACACATTGCAGCCTAAATGTACAGCTACCTGGGGCTAAACACATTAATTGATTAAACTTCGACAGCTGAATCACAATATGACAGAAACGCGGTTTGCAGGGTTCTCGCAGTAGGACTAAACCATTATTTTGATGTATATGTCGACAAAAAGTTATTTGTTCTTACCTGTTTTGTTGAGGTAAGGCGCACTGCTTCCATAACGCAGATGTGTCATTGATGTGTCATTGTTCCACAGCCCGCCATCAATTCCTCAACTCCCACTCTTTATCGCTAACTCCAGCATCTTAAAGAAAAATGTTTCAGCGCCGTCAGCTCAGCAAGTGGTTTTCTGCATGAGCGCTCAACCTCAATTGTGTATAGCAGACGGAGTTAATTAAGTTTATATTCCAATTGTGCCGTTCCATCTCAGTTAAGTATCTAAATTACTAAAATATTGCAATAAATAGATTTATTTTCATTTATAGTTTTTCCTGTATTTAATACTTGAAAAAAGTGTGATAATTATTACTTTTCCAATTGGAATGCGAGTACGGTTCTTTCTTTCATCCTTTCTCAAAACTACTGTTTGATATCGCGGAAGTTATAATCAAGGCCGCCCTTCGATTTGTTGTCAATTGCCGGCCGCAGCAAATAACTCTGAGCTCTTTGTCTGTAGACATCAAAGAAGACTTTAATTTGAATTCTTACTTTATCAAACAATTTAGATAATAACTGGCTGATTAAAAACAATATCTCGCCTGTCTGTAATACTGGTTTCTATTTCTGTTCGTGAATATATCGTATGCATGATGCCTTACAATGACATCCGCCACACCCACCTATAGTGAAAACATTAATGTTTTACCGAATATTCAACTCAGACCTTGCCAAAACTTCTTACAAATACAGTTCATCGTCAAGACAAATTTGTTTTTTGTCGCCAAAGCTAATTGTTTGCCCGTTTTACAAAAGTGTAGCTCATTATGCTCTTATGCAGTCACTTTTGACTTATATCTTTGTAAGATATATAATCTATTCTATCAGAAGCTCATGAGACTTATGATCTTCTGATTCTATTTGTATTGGTCTTTTTAATTTGCTCACTAGAAATTCTTATGTTTCTTGACAACCACTTTCGGAAAGTGAAAAAAGCGAAAGCTTTGGAATGAGGTTTAATCAAGGCACCGATAACAATCGCCTCTGGAGACGAGCTATGAATGACCAAACTAGAAGTTAGCAATGCTAATGGAACTGCTACTAGCTACTAACTATAAAGGTAAAAAAGTAATAAGTAAGATGTTTTCATCAGTTATCGGTCATTCCATCCAGTGCATTTGCTTAAAATTTTAGCAACGTTCAAAGGCTGACTTCTCAATGTTGTTTCTATCCATCAGAATAAAACAGGGAAGAAAAGTAAATATTTATGTTTGTTTTTGTTTGTCAAGCCCCCATTCCCGTCCGACAAAGCTTGCACTTATCCGTTCCAATACCCGTCTATTGACCAAATGCATTGGTGTTAACAAAGATGGGCTCTTTTTCTCACGAGTAGTAACGGATCAAATGAACACAGCGAACCATTTATAATCGACTGGCAAAGCTTACGTTTAATCTAATGGCAATGTCAGTCTATTGACATGATGGAAACAGAGACTGATCCTTTAATACTCACGGCTTAATCGAACGAACAGATATATAAACACTAAAACAGCAAAACCAACCGCAATCGACTGGAAAAATTCACAGTTGCTGAATATTCTATTGCCCGTCTATTGGGCACATGCATGCGATGGGCTCTCTTGTTCACAGTTAAATAAAACGTACAAATATATAAACAACAAAGACACTTACAATCAACTGACAAATTTTACATTTGTTGAGTATTCTAATGCCTGTTTATTGTCAATAATGCCGGGCGCGCATGCATTGATGTAAACAAAGATTAACTCAAGTTTTATAAGTCTTGCGGCCACTCAAAATAACAAAAAGCGAAGCCACGCGCAATCGACTTCTGCCTTCGCGCACTCTCTGATTGTTTTAGATTCGAATGTTGAGTGTGAGTAATGCTTCTGGCACTTATGGGCCAAATAAGCACAATGAAACATCTGTTTTAAAAACTGCAAAGTAAATCTTTATTTTGGATCTCAGTATTTTCCAACTTACGAGTTTAAATGGACTGAGGTGGCAATTGAGGACTGTGTTGGACATTCGGCCGTTTGCAAAGATGCTCATAAAATCTTTATTAAAAACCAAGTAAATGAGACATGACATCTACCAACAAAATGCGACACTTTTTCTTTACAGATCCAGGAAAATCTCTATAAGTTCGAAACATCGTGCAAAGAAACGCTACAGAAAGTTCCCTTTTACGGCTTGTCAAATCTGTGATCTCACTGCTGCGAAACATGACACTATGCATGAATGCAAGGCTCAAGATCAATGGCATTCGAGTGAGACCACAGGGACACCGTCTGAAATATAATGCTGCTCACTTCGCTCGCAGCAACTAGAACGAAACAGTTGTTAGTCTCCTTAGGAAAAATGGCTGAGCGCATGCTCTGTAAGGTTTTGGTAAAACCTAGCAGCTGATGTAGTTGTACTATGTTGTGGCTGCTCGTTTCAACTTCGGTTGTTAAAAGTTTGCGTGCGTGCACTTTCGGAACGTCGGTGCTCTTTTTCTCTTTTTTTCGTTATGTGGCCATTATCCCCTTTAAAAGCCATTATCCCTGCCAATCGTTAATCATGAGCTTTCCGGCAACTGATAAGCTCTCGGAAAATGAGGCCAAAAAGGAACAGATAACAATCGCTCTGGAGACGAGCTATGGCTAAACTAGTACTAGGACGAAACAGCTGTTACTTAGTCTCAGTGAGAAAGATGGCTAACCGCATGCTCTGTAAGGTTTTGGAGCAATGTTGTTATTGCGGCTGTTCATTCCAACTTCGGTTGTTTAACGTTTGCACTTTCGGAAGTCGGTGCTCTTTCTTCCCCTTTTTAATGATATGGCCATTATCCCCTTGAAACGCCATTATCCCTGTCAATCATCAATCATAAGCTTTCTCGTAACTGATAAGCTCCCCGGAAAATGAGGCCAAGAAAAAATACACAGATGTAGTTGAGTTGCGAGTGATCTGCACTGAAACAGAGTCTTGATCAGACGATCAATTTTAGTTTTTGTCAAGTATTTCTATTAAAACATGGAATAACGAAAAAGTTTCATGTCAGTCGTGCCTAAATCCCGTGTAAACGCTGGCCAGAAACATGATTTCAACTCTTAAACACGCTCAAAAGGGTCCCTCACAATCACTTTTCTTCCAATTTTGCTTAATAATTTGTTTCTTTTTCTTTTCGCTGCACTTGCGCACAAATCTGGGACTTTGCGCTCATAAAAAAATAATTCAGAGTTTTTCTGAGCCTTAATTGTGTAGAGCTTAAAAGCTTAAATTTAACTTAACGTTTATGCAAATAATGTAGCTTCAGCGTCCTTAAAAACGCGTATTCAGTGCTTTTGCACAAAATATTGTGAGTTTTTGTTATCTATATTTCCAGATGGTTCTGTTGTGTTTGTACTTCGGAAAAGTCGATATAATCTAAGACAATTATCAGCGTTACTTTAAAGGCAATTTATAGCGTCTTTAAGCGATTCGACATTTTCTGAGAACGTTTATACGAAAAAAGTAATTTATGACGCATTTCTTAACGCCCATATACTTCATCTGGTTTTCTAGAGATCTGATTTTTCCGGTTGATAGCTACTTTTCGTTATCGAATTAATTCGCTTCTGTGTGAAGATAACATCCATATTACAAAGAATATCTTTCCGTTTTTGAAAAAATATACATGTATCCACAGACCAATATACAAAAACTACCTTGCAATGAGAGCTCAGTATATATTAATGTATATTTACTTTGCTGTTATATCCGATTAAAACAGCCTTGGAAGGTAACCAGCAATACAGTATTCGCTCGTAGTGCTCGTAAGCCTTTCTCTCATGCAACTGTTTCTATGTATGGGTTTCTTCAACAGAGGCGGTTGATATTGTGCGGTTTTCTCCCCAAGATTTGGTGTCTCAACCTGATATTTTCAACGTTAGCACTTTGTCCTTCCCTCCTAGCTCAGGGTAAATATTTTCTGATGAAGGGGTAACGATCGAAACGTCAGCTTTTTACACCAAACCTTATATGTACGCAAAAAACATACTCATCAATCTTTGTTTCAAACCACATAATTAGCGGCTCAATAAGCCAGTTATATTTTCAGTTCCGAACCGACTATAGCTGGTTATCGGCTGGCAGTATTTCTATATACACCGATACTGTCGAATGGACTCGTACTTCATTTCCAGCTGATAAAGTGACAGACCCCGGTGTAGCAAGTTATCATAAGGGCTGTATATAGTCTATATAAGGTTGCGACTTTCACTTACTTGTAGTGTCGAGGTGTTAGCTTTTGTTGGAGGCTGATTTTGTGTCTTACAGTGGTGTAACTATTTTCTTCAAAAATGCGTAGAGACTTTCAAAATGCCTGAAAGATTCTTGCTTTAGTTGACAATGAAAAAATAATGAACCAATCCACGTGACGTCAAGTCATCGTCATTGAACCAGCATGATGTCAGTGTTGTGATAATTTTCACGATATCACTGCATAATTTTGGTAATGGGGCAAGGGCACCCAGATATGTAGTCATTTCGGATGCCCCGACATTTCGTTTAGGATAACTGAATTTTCCCCGAAAAGTTATGACTCGAGTTTTATTTCGTTGTTTGTAGATTGAAAACCAGTGCTGTGGAGTTACCATTGCTTAATCCTTTTATGGTCAAGCCCATATATGGATGATTTTCATAATGCCTTGTCTGTCCCCTTTCAGTTAGTATCAATCACGTGTTGCAGAGGCAAGGTGTTTCACGCGCAACGTCTTCTGTAACAGGGCCTTAAGTCAATGTAACGTCAATGGCAACGGCCTAATTTGATAATAATGTGTTCATTAAGCCTCTAGCAGTTAAATTACTGAATTACGGGTTTGTCAGCAACGGTACACATAATATTCAATTAATACACTCAATAATGTCCCTGGCAATAAACAATTATTTAGTTAATCTTGATTGCAATTGTATGATAATTATTATATCGTAGAATGGTTAAAGAATGGCCAAGTATTCCTATTTGATGCCGTGGCATGCTTGTTTGTGACAAAGTCACCGAACCTGTTGGTGGCTGTGGCACGGGTTGTCAAATTCTTGGGTCTCATCGTGCAGTTTGTCTTTGTCTTGGAAATCCTACTTCTAACTAGGTTGTAAACTGGATTCTCTGGCTTTAAGATAATGATAAACCTACTGCACATGGAGAGTCTTCCATTATGTAACGATGAATGTTTGCCATTCTAAGCGCTTCACCATACTGTACCCCCGGAAATATTATTCTGATTGCGCGCCTTTGGACCCTTTCCATTGTGTTAGACAGGTACAACGGTAAGTTGGCGAAGACTGCGCAAGCGTATTCTAAGATAGGTCTTATAAGCGAACAATACACGGTCAGTATATCAGGAGAAGAGACGCCGTAGCGCTTTAATGATCTAAGAACGTACAAACGACGATTGCGCTTTTTTATAATGTGCACATGTCAGATCCTCACTTATCTACACACCGAGAAACTTAAAGCATCTGACTTGTTCTAGAGGTTTGCCGTTTGTGGCGGTTGGCGGACAATGAAAGCTATTGTTTTGCAAGAAGCTCATCGACATGACCTTACACTTGATGGATTCAGGCACATATTATTGTTACATGAAAAACTTTGAACATTAGAAAGCAATGACGGAGAGTTTCTAGGAACTACCTCGAGGACTGTCAGATCATCCACAAATTTCACCCTAAGGCACCAGTCAGGAATCAGGTCGTTCACCATCACTGCGAACAAGATAGGGCCAAGCTTCGTCCCTTGTGGAATTCCACCGTTGAGCTTGAGGGGCAGCGATGAGGTGGTCCCAATCCTGACTGGTTGTGACCCTCCCTCCAGGAAGGATGCGATCCAACGAAGGAGACACGGGTGAAGCATGAAGTTGCTAAGCTTATTCAACAGGACGTGGTGGTCAGTGAGATCAAAACCCTTCTTGAAGTCTGCGAAAAACCACCTGACCAAGCAGTTGCCTGCGTCCAAAGCCTCCAATGCAATATGCAGGTATACTATTGCGTAATGAGTGGATTTGCCCGCGACTGCGAACTGCTTAAAATCAAGCTGGCCTGTGACATTAGGCAGTACTCTAGTAAGAGGGTTTCATCTAAATCGGTACGGAGGTATCTGCTGTAGTAAGCATGGCAACTACCACCACAACAACAAGAAGTTTATTTTTCACCTCAAAAAACAAAATTATACAGCAGTACTGGTATGGTTTTCATTATAAATGTCTTGTTACACTCTTAATACACACATTATTATGCCATGTTTAATCTGAATCGATGCAAGGTGTAGTTAGCATGACCATCACTAACAACTATTAGGTTCACTCTTCAGCAAAACCGGTATGGGTTTTCAAGTGAACTATATAAATAAACAAATAAATAAATAAATAAATAAATAAAGACAGAGAGACAAACAGACAGACAGTCAGACAGAGACAAACAAACAGACAGACAGTCAGACAGAGACAAACAGAAACAGAGACAGATAGAGACGGACTTAGGGTGAGAAAATACCGTTTATGCGTAGAGAGGGTCAAGCTCTTAAATAAACGCAAACGCCGTCAGGGTGCGATAATGAAGAATACAGTAAAATGCAGTGAGAACGCGACGAGCTGACCACTTGAACACTATCTTTTTCATAAATACCTCGTTTACATTTCTTGTTTCATTTTTTACACACATACAACGCCGTGTTCCAACTGAGTGAACACGAAGGTGTCAGCTGTAGTTATCATGAACATGACTGACAACTATGAGGTTCATTTTCAAGCAACACTTGTGTGAGCTTTCAGGTGTCTCTTCAGATGTGAATTATAGATAAACGTCTTATTACACTCCTTACACACTTAAGGCCGCGCTCAATCCGAACGAACACGAAGGTGTCAGCTGTAGTTAGCACAACCATGACTGACAACTATGAGGTTCATTTTCAAGCAACACTTGTGTGAGCTTTCAGGTGTCTCTTCAGATGTGAATTAT
>JAOBYE010114782.1:1788-19411 GCA_025403585.1 Parazoanthus swiftii | reverse complement strand
TTGGGGGGGGGGGAGGTTGGGCAGTGTGGTGTGCTGAGAGAGGGGAGGATGTTGGATGTGTGCCTTGCCTTTTTAAGTAGATATTTATAGGCAACTAAGTAAAGCAAAATAATGGCAACTGATATAAAGATATGACTGATTCGCTCATTTAGAATATGAAAATCTCAAAGTGGACAGATTTTACCAGGGTAGTTGTTATTCTAATGGGAAGGGTGTTAAGATAATTAAATGTGTCCCTTTCAGCTAAGGTGTACTTCTTATATTATTGCCTTCAATAAAGATATTTATATTTGTGTTATTTTTGTAATATAAATATTAAATAGAAGTTTGTCATTAGAAATTAGTGATTACTGTACAAGTCTCTCAATTTTGAACTGTCACCAGCTTTGAGCATATTTTTTGCAATAAAGTACTAAAACAATTTTTTTAAAATCATTACCATTATCCATATTTATAAACAAAAACCTAAAAAATAACATGTGTTTGACATGAGCTGGCTGGTATTAGAATTCTGAAGCAGCTTGGATTGGGCAAGGATTTTACCGTACCCAAGAACTTGTTCTAAAACCTAAATAGATACCTTTTACAAATTATAGGAAAAACTACAAAAGGGGTACTAACCTCCTTCTCTCCTTTTCTCACCATTGGAGCAATAAACATGTGTTGTTATTTGATATCTGACATGAACAGAAAAAAAGTTGAATGAAAAAGGGGATTTGTTTACAACCCAGAAAGTTCTTCCCACATCCGGATCCCACTCATCTCATTTCCCTACTAACTCATCACCCATGGAGATGATATAAACCAGGGTGTGACTACTATAATATTCTAACATATACATGTATGGACACACCCTAACTGAAGCAGCAGGGATGCTGAACTCATGACTCATCTGTTGTTTTTCTCCTAGTTGACAGATGGGCTTCTGACTCACTGTTTTGAATATCTAGCACGACTTGCTTCATTAATACAGTAATCAAAACACATCAATTCTGTTTCAATTTGTTACAGAGTTTGAAGACAAACTTTATTCTAGGGAGTGAAAGTAATACCAAGTTTGCTACAACAGCAAAAGATTTTGACAACAGGCTCAGTGGTGAGAGAGAGAGTGAAAAACATGATTACTGGAACACAAACATACCAGTAAGTTGTCGGGGAGAGAAATAGTGCTATATAAGTTAAATTTATTATTATTTTTTTACTATTATTATTATTATTATTATTATTATTATTATTATTAATAGAGAAAGGTCAGGGCTTAGAAGAATAACAAGTGCAGTGGGGTGGGAGTTGGGAAGAAAATAAAGTGTTAAAAAAAATGTTTATTTTAAGTGTTTTTTTGCTGACTCAACAATAAATAAAAGTGTTGCTTAATATTAGTTATCTAATGATAAACTCTTTCATGTAAGTGTATCACTATATTAATCAAAGTATAACAAGTGATTCTTAATTGAGATCAGTTACCAGGTAACTGGCCTTGATGAATATTGACTACTAATTGTTGTTTAATTTCATTATTTGCTTTAATCTTACATTCCTCTTTTGTTCTTACTTAAAATTTATATTTTTTTAATGTAACAAATTTAGATTTTTTGTATTTGTTGGCTTAACATATTTTTAAACTTCAAACAAACTTACACTGTAATAGTTCAACAGTCTGATATCCAATCAGCTCTATGGATATGTAAAATAGTAAGGTAAAATGTGTAAGGTCATTCTATTTCCCCCAATATATATTTTAGAAGCTTACATGTATAGCTAACCCAGGGGGACCTCCCCTAAAAAAGTTGCGGTGCTCGTCCAGCTCCCGGGGGGGTACTCCTTGGAACTTTTGGTGGGGGTGTGCCACCCGCATCTCCAAATCCAGACCAAAAAATGCCATTTTCCCCACCCGTTTTCAGACCTGGCCTCAAAAATCCATACCTGTTTTCTTAACAAAGATGAATAGTCAGGGGAAAATTTAGCTGGAATGATATATCACATCAACTTCCCTTCCTCTCTCACTAGTTATTCGCCCCGGTTACTGGGAAGAAAAATAAACTCATAACCTTTCGTGAACGTTCCCCCGATAACCATACCCAATTTCAGACCAAAATGTTCAAAATCTGTACCTGTTTTGAGACTAAAATGGCTCAAAAACCATACCCTTTGGGGCGACACATACCTATATACCTGATATAGGGGAGTACCCCCCTCCCCCGGAGTCCAGCTGTTTTTTTAGGAGTTTAAAGTTTGGGGTACATTGCTTTCTTTTAGGGTACGTGATTGCCATCTTTTAGGGCATCTCTACGTGATTACTATCTTTTAGGGTATCTCTACGTGATTGCTATCTTCTAGGGTATCTCTACGTGATTGCTATCTTCTTGGGTATCTCTATGTGATTGCTATCTTCTAGGGTATCTCTACGTGATTGCTATCTTCTAGGGTATCTCTACGTGATTGCTATCTTCTAGGGTATCTCTATGTGATTGCTATCTTTTAGGGCATCTCTACATGATTGCTATCTTTTAGAGTATCTCTACGTGATTGTTATCTTTTAGGGCATTTCTACTTGATGGCTATGTTTTAGGGTATTTCTACGTGATTGCTATCTTTTAGAGCATCTTTACGTGATTTCTGTCTTTTAAGGATATTTCTATGTGATTGCTATCTTTTAGGTTTTCATAATAAGCTGTGATTCCTGGTGGGTTAACGGAAAAACGCTCAGAATCGCGAAAGATCGTCCTTACGAAAACCAAAGCAGAAACATAGTCTTTGTCGAGAACGCTGGAATGCGACACGTGATTCGATGTGATAGTAGACAAAATCGATTATTATAAAAACCCTCTTGCTGCATGTAATTGATCTAGACGGCAAAACCGCGACCTGCTATCTTTTAGAGTACAATTTCAAGGGACCATGTCCAGTTTGCTATTTATTTGGGGTCAATTTTATTTCCTCTGACGCGCATGGGTCCCTGACATTTTTAGGAGTCCCCCATCCCGATAGTCAAGTGAAAAGATCAAGTGGAAAAGAAAACCCGTACTTATTCATTTGTTTCTTATTTGACAAAGCAAGAATTGGTATAAGGGAGCTGGGGTAATTCGGGGTTGAGTTTCTTGAAAGAGCTCTCCAGGCTGTCACCGTTTCGGTCTTTTTCGATCATTCGCACTTTTCCTTCTACCTGTGGTGTTTTCATATATTAATATAGTAAATTTGGGCGATCGGGACGACTAGCTCGGAAGATTATATATATGCCGCCTTATTTCGATTCACAGGACTTTGCTCCAGGATTCATGGCAGACACAAGTTTTGGCAAAGACGGTTCTGCTTACGCAACCAGTATGCACGGAGGTTCTCAGGTGAGATTACAAGTGTCATGCACAAGTATAAATTGTAATATTTTTTTCAAGGTGAACCTTCAGGAAGCTTGTTTTTCTTCTCAGCAGACGCTTCCTCTGAAATACACATACTATACAGTGGGAGGGTCCCAGTTGTCATAGTGCGAAGGAAAGCTATTAAGTATCAACCACTAAATAGTGATAGGCACCTCGTTTGTTAGCTATGTGGTTATTGAAATTGCTTCGTTTCTAAATCCTTACTTAACCTTATATCTCAGAAGAACGACTGACTTAACTTTATACTTTTTTTCCATAGATTGAGAAAATAGCGAAAAACAGATCGGATAGAAAAATGTACACGAAAGACCTGAGGTTGACTCATTTTCAGCTTGGAAGCGACCCTGATAGGTTTGTCTTTGTTTGGTTGGTTTTGTTCTACAAATAGTTCCATTTACAGTTTAAAATACCAAAAAATATGCATTTTTCGGATCTGTCAAAAAGTAATTTATGAGTAGTTATGTAAGCAAGATTTCTATCAAAAGGTAAGTGTTTTGGTAGGTCTGAATGTTTACGAGGTTGGTCATCATACTGGTTAGTTTTAGTAGCATTTGCTGTCACGTTTAAAATAATGAAGGCTTCATCCCCTCCGTTCTCAGGACCAATGGGCAATCAGTCTCGGGCGCCTTTTTCCAAGAGAATTGTAGCGTCCCTTCCTTTTTCACAAACAAACCGCACTTTGGCCTTTCGAGGATGCATGAACTAAATATTGCACGAAAGACTTAATGGTGCTTGACAAAATTTTTTTGCAGTCTGACTTTCTGTTGATGGGGACCGATGAGTTAATTCATGCAATGCGAGCGATGCGAGGGTGGATTCAGTGCCCGGGGGAGTTACTCACTGTAGTTGGATGTCGGGGGAGCTCGTCGTAGTTTTTAGAGGTTGAAATTGGCAATCCAGCATTTTTTAGGGGTTTTCTCGGGCACTGAACCCGGGTCTTGAGAAAACCTGGTATTTTTTAGGGGTAATCCGGGTTATAATAACGACGATACGCTCGCAAAATGTTATGAGAACAGTGTATTTGATGGATACGGCTAACAATACCTGGCGTTTGACTTTTATATTACTAAAACATTGCATTTTATACGCAATATATGAACCAGAGAGGTATATCTTTGGGTAGCAAAATTTGAGAGCCAGGTTATATTTTAGGTTTTCCGACGAGCTCCTCTGACACTTTACAAAGGAAGTACCCCCCCCCCCCCCCTCGGTAGTCAGCGTACGCCAACTCGGAACCTTTTTCTATGCCATGGGTCGGCTCACACTGGCTCCCAATGTTTGACAGCTAACTCACTGCAGTTCAAACTTTCTCTCTCACACTTTTTTATTAACTCGCTCTTTTCAGTTTTAACTCGGTTTTTTGCTATGTACTATTGTTTGGTAAAAGCTAATATTTATAATTGTGTTTCCAATACACTTCATGACTCAACCGCGGTAGTGTGTACGAAATAACGATTTTAAAACTCCCTAACTACATTTGCCTTCATTAACGTAACTTCTTCATTTTTTTTTAACATATAGATGAGTTTACTTTGAAAGTGTTTGCTTTCCCAACAGCTTCAGATCTGAGACTGGTCACTGCTATGCAAGTAACTTGAAGAAGTCTGGAGAAGAGGTTAACCCTAACACAGCCTCGATGGCGGCTCGCGAGACGTACAATTCGCGCGTGTTCCGCCAAGGAGACTGGAATGTAACACGACGCGACTTGATCCCGCACTCGGTCACCCGCGCGGACTTCCACCTTGCACCGTTTGCTGCGGGAATTTCAACAAGGAATTTTAAGACTTTTGACCACGTGCTCCCCAGGTATGCAACAGATTCTTGTTATTCTTACAGTTGATTGAAGTACGCAAACGTTTATTGTTGCCTAATGTATTTTGATTGATTGATGAATTAATCAACGGATTGATTAATTGAGTGATTGATTGATTCATGTATGTATGCAACAGGACACGTGATTCCCAACATAGTGGCTCCAACTGTCTATTCACCAAGAAGGGTAGAAGTAACGGAAAACTATAAGAATGCATTGGTATAAAAACTAGTGTGCTTTAGTATTCGTTTTGAGTGAGTTTTTCCTTTTTCCTTCTGGCTTTGACGAAAGTCTTTTTTTTAAAAAAAAAAAAAACCACGTTTTTATACAATCACAGCGATACTACACGCGCGCTGATCGTCCGCACAGTGCGTTTATCAATATCTGATGTAATTAACGCTGGCAAGACCGGTTTTCGGCAAACCTACTTTTATGTTAATTTTATTGTCAAGGACGTTTCCAGGATTTTTGGAAGGGGGGTTCCACCTTCCATATTTAGGTTGACCAAGATAAGAAATTTAAACAAAAAATTATGTTGGAAGAAAATTTAGAACGTGAGTCAGAATGGTGCAGGTGATAAAAGGCGAGGGGGGGGGGGGTCCGAAACCCCTGGAAACCACCTAGGTACGCCCCTGATTATTATACGTGTCTTGGTCTTCAAGGTCAATCGGCTTCGTCCCCTCAACTTCACAAACAAACTAAACGTTTTCCTGCCTTTCTAAAGTGGTAGGCCTAGCCGCATTGTAACACTGTACACTTATTTTGCAGGCAAGCGAGACCAGAAGACCAAAGTAGAACGAGCATTTTGAGGCGCCAAATTCAGCAAGCGATTTTGTCAAAGTTTGCAAGCCAAAGAGATCCGTCTTCTGCTAATATACGACAAGCTTTTGTCGAGTATGATAGAGAAAGGTGAGATACTGTACACATACTGGTGGACATGACACCGAAACCGCACAGGCTTTTCAACATAAAGAAATGAATATTTCTTTCAAAGTGTTCAATAATTATTAAATCTCTAATACTTAGTTTTCCTACAAATTACCCAGGTCAGGATTTATCACCCGAGAAGAACTCAAAGCAGTTAT
Source organism: Parazoanthus swiftii (assembly GCA_025403585.1). Lineage (NCBI taxonomy): Eukaryota > Metazoa > Cnidaria > Anthozoa > Zoantharia > Parazoanthidae > Parazoanthus > Parazoanthus swiftii. The sequence continues at coordinate 13,136 of JAOBYE010114782.1, read as the reverse complement.
AAACCAGTTCCAGACGGTAACGGACGAAGAACTGGATGCCCTTATTGCAGAGTAAGCCTTGGATATTCTTGTGCGTTATTGCAGCTCAATTTTTATAAATCATCTCACTGCCGTCACATGTGTTGTTCTATTTTGAATCCAGATGCAAACCAGGAAGAAAAGATGACAAGCTTGATTACCTTGAATTCGGAAAGTTTCTTACAAGTGAGTTAATGTGAACTCGAAAGGTTCTGTGATGTGCAGTCTCTCTCTCTCCCTGGACGAGTCTTTGCTCAAACCTGTCACCCATCCTCGCTTATCTTTTAGCTTCTTAAGCTGGTACCACAGGTGTTTATTTTTGGAGGGGGGGGGGGGGAGCATTGACTATACGGGTATTTATGTGCTTTGGGCCGGTTTGGTTTGGAATATAATATTCGGCATGTCGCCTGATTAGCCAGACAAGGGTAGAGATTTAGCGGAGAATCTGTGGAGCATAAAGTGCTCTTAATCGCTTCTATATATTTACTGTTTATATTAAAGCCGGTGTTAATAGCACAATAACACAGCTTTGCACTCGGAAGCAAGTTATTGGTAGCTTGGACTGTGGCGGCGCTGTATGTTATCCTCTAACTCTTTTGTCAACATTTTTAGCACGCTTGGAGCCGGTGGCAGTAGATAAAGCCTTCACTACAGTACAGCAAGATAGTTTCACTGACGTACCACACTCAAGGAACCGATTGAGATCACCTGCTGGCGAGTCGCGAGGTATTATTTAGTTAAAGGTCGAGTTTTGCTTCACTTAGGAATATGTTTGTACAGCCGGAGCATAGGCTGTCTCGCAATTGGAAACACAAGTTTTGGTGACTAGGCCTCCGCTTGATACTGTAACTACCACAACCGCTTTTTCGTGACCGACTTTTCTCTGTTACCAATAGTATTTGTTAAGGCCAGATTAATTATAGCTTTAAATAGAACAAATTTGATATATTAGAATTCCGCCTGAAACAAAAGACATCAACACGAAGCTCCTGGGGAAAAATATAGAGTTTGTATGGATTATTCTCCAGAGCCTCGTGTTGATATATGTCTTTTGTTTCAGGCTGATTTTTAACATATCGAAATTGGCCTATTTGTGCTCTCTTTAACTTCATACCCAACGCGTAATCCTGGAATAATTTCTGTTGCAAGTGGGTCAGGAAACAAGCCATTCTAATTGTGTTTCTTTATCGTAGTCGCCTTTTTTTTCGTGTTGTGTAACTAACTCGTCTTTCACGTTTTTTGAACAGAAGATCCAAGTCATCCATACTATCATCGGAGCAGCCATTTCTTGGTAACGTTTCTATTGCTACTGTTATTGTTGTTCCTGCATATTGTTGTTAGTTTTGTTTCTTTAGGGTACTTCCTCGATAAACGATTCCATGAGCTCGACAGTGTAAGTTCTTCTGTAGAGTACGAGAATGCAAAAGGATATATAATAATAAACTTTTCGTGAGAATTAAGCTGACATACCACAGTCTTTAGGTGCGTAGGATGCAACCAAGTGATATGGAAAGCTGAATCCCTCTTGCTCACTTCCTCTCGAAGAGTGATGTACATCCATGTACGTTTTAAGGTTTTAACATAATGTTCCCCTTTCAACAGATTGGGACTAATTCAGAGGAACCACGATCCATGTATTACAAAGGTACATCCTGTTTTATTTATTCGTGTAGAAGTTCCGGCTTTGCTTTATAGCTCGAACAACATCAATATCTCGTGTGCGAGGTTGGCGCAGTTTGCAAGATCCCTGACTGCCAACCAGGAGGTCCCGGTTTCAATCCCCGGCCTGGTCGAGGGTTTAACTTTGGGGAACCTTCTTTCGCCACACCGTCCGTGGACGGGGACGTTAAGCCGTTGGTCTAGTCTCTCGACGTTCTATCGGGGAACTGAAAAGAATCCCACACACTTCTTGCAAAGAGTAGGGTGAACCCGATGTTGCGGCCTGCATAATACTGTAGTAGCAGCCATTGGCGCCGAATATATGATTGTAGTTACGTATAATAGCGCTATATTAGCACTGCAATTTATCTCTTTCCTTTTTAATGTATTGTTATTGATTTGTTACTGCTACTGCTGTTGCTATTCTTGTTTGCTATTGTTATTGCAGATCTTACTGTTGACCACGCTGTCATTGTCGACTCCTTAGCATTTCTGTTTTTGTTGAGACTGTCGTTATTATTACAATTGTCGCTGTTTAGCTTGTTCTTGATCTTGTAACTTTGTTCTTGACGTTTATTGTAATTTGATCCTCAGTTTCTCATGCACGAAGGTTGTTCTTATAAACTGTGTGTATTACACGAAATGTATGCTCTATCTATATTTCTTGTCAAAGGATTTTACTACTACGTATAGTCAGTATGAAAATCAGCTGTTTGTTCTAGTATATTTACATCCTTTACTCATCTTGTCTAAGTTCTAAGAAAAGTGACAGAAACAATATTAAAGTACTACTACTAATAATAATAAGGATAACGAAATTAACGATAGGTAATGGTAATATCGTAATAGTCTTAAGTCTAATGTAGATTGCAAGACAGCCCCTTCCTTTGGACCAAATATCGGAGTTTGGCGCGCGGTTGTGAAATGGGAGAATGGGACGAGAGAGGAATTCCTTTTCCTTTTTCTCCTGGCCGCGTGACGACATTTCAGAATAGCGACTGCGCGTGCGTACGAGGTAGTAAGAGAAAAAAGCTGACCAAATTTCCAAAATGGCGTCTTGAAATCCAGTTTTTAGAGCAAAAGTATGAGAAGTGCAACTTTTTTCGACCAAAGACTTATGCGACCGACCTTTCACACTGGTCGCAGAAAAGCAAGATAAGCAAACTTGGCGTGATAAAACTCTTAACGTTTGTGAGTTTTCTTCTATTTTACAAATTTGTGAGCTTGGTTGGCGTTTTTCCGACATGTCCCACTCGACTTGTGCTCCACCCTTGAACCCTTTTTCCCATTTCACGACCGCACGCCAAAATTGGCTCAAAACTTCGATTTTTCAACTTCTGCTGTTTTGCAGTATTCGATAATGATTATGGTAGTGATAAAGGTAACTTGAACGATAATGACCATTACTCTACCGCGGGAAGAAAAAGTTTGATAACGGTTTTCTTACCATGGCACTCTTTCTATCCTTTTGTGCTCATTTGTTTCTCTAGTTAAGTATAGTTTATGCCTTGTTGAAGAATAAACAGAACACTATATGTCAGCATATATACGCAATTTATCATCCCCTGTTGAAAATATTTCTAACTTCCCTTCGCTCACTTGTAAAATATACTTTTTTTCGCAGATATAGCGCATAGGTTACTTCTTGTGTTCTTTTATGTTATCATAGCCTCGGCAAACATCTGTCTAAAACCAGTTTCCTAATTCGACAGATTTCATGCAAGGGAAGCGGGAATGCTTGAGCAAGCCGTTTCCAGCTCCACCGCCAATGTCGTCAAAGGTATGAAAGGAAACTTTTCGAATAGCGGTTTGCTTTTACTTTCTTTACTTGTTGTAACGTTTGTTCAGTTACTGTGCTCATATGATGGATGGACCCTTTTAAAATATTCTACAATTGCTTACTTACAGATGCCATACGTTTTAAAAATACCTGTACAACACTAAAGATATTCATAAGCTCACTTCGTTCTACATTTGCACTACGAACAAGCTACGTTCGATCTATATTTAATACCAAGTTATTTTTCGCAGTTGCTTATGTGTGAGTCAATTCCAGCCGCGAGCATCCCCCCCCCCGCCCCGTGCAAACCCCAGGCATTTGATACAAGATGACTCCCGGAAGGCCGGACATTTGGCAGTTAATAGTGTCCCGGCCCCTGGGACATTTGAGAAAACAAAAAACTTGCCTCGTGATGTTTACGACGGCGCTCAGAAGTCATGGGTTTCAAACACCGTCAATTTGAAATAAGAAGAGCATTTATCGACCATAAAAGACCTATAAAAACAATAAATCAATTTGCTTTGTCTTTGTCCGGTCGGAGTGTCTCATTTCGTAACCCAATTCACCATTATACATATTGGTCTAATGGGCTATGGGGCCGGGCATTTGACCATCATAGCAGGAACGGGAGGCGGGGCGTTTGCCAACAAAAATTGCCCGCTGGGCCGGGCATTCGACCATTTTTCACATGCCCGGGGGTTGCCCTGGGGAGGGGGATGCTCGCAGTTGGAATTGACTGGTACATTATTAGCATCAAAACATTCGTTTCTATCTATGCTAGGCTTGCGTTCTAACAGTTCCGACTGATTGATTGATTGATTGATTGATTGATTGACGTGTTTGATAGGTTCTTCCTCAACTGGACAGTCCTGCACAAATGAAATCAACAAAGCAAGCTGATTTTGTTGATCATACAAATTACTCGAGGGACACTGGGTTGGTAAGTAATCTTGCTCTCTTACTGGATTAATATGATTAAAGGACATTTCTTAGTCTTTTTGTTTTGGATTTTCTGCCCGGGGAAGATTTCAACAAGCACGACTAGAGATATTTAAGGTATATATAACTGATGTTTTCCTGTTTTCTTTAATTACAGGTCAGGGAAAGTGAAATGAAGAAAAACCAGGTAAGGGAATTCATAAAACTTAGAAAGCCGGAATTTTCGATTAGTCACGATTTTATTATCTGGCATACCTTAGACTATACTGAACGTTTGCTTTGAACATCATTTGCTTTGGTTAGTGTAGACCACCGTTGACAACGTTTTGTTCTCATTTTACAAGCAGCAAATTAAGAAGAATCAAGTGCATTGGTCTGCAAACCAATTTTAATTTTACTTGTAAACTGTGGCTCGGGAAGTTTCAGCCTGATATAGTGATAAACAGTAACTTAAGTATACATTAAAAGTATTTATTTAAAAATATTTATTTGCCGTGGTGATAAACCGGCAATATGTGATAAGTAGACCATTTTTTCCTTACAAAAATCAGATGTGGAAACGTTGAAAGATTTGTGTTGGCAACTCTATTTAGCTTCAATCCTTATCGTAAATTTTTGATATAGGGGTTAGATGATTGATTTACAACATTTAAAGAGAACTTTCATTGTTTTGAAAAGTACACAAGCTGAAATAGTTCGGGATATTCCAACCTTGGTAACCAATAACACGAAAAGCACTGTCCGCTGGTTGATACATATAATAATAATGTATGTCTACCCACAGGGTCGTCACACTACTGTAGTAGTAGACATCAGCTGTGATCCCAGGGATACCGAAGCTCAAAGAATCGCATCACGTACGTATTGTTTGCCAGCCTCATTCTGAGGTCCTCTCCCCCTCTACCGGAATCTGGCCATGGGTGCCACGTGACAAGACCCAAACAAGGGTCTTTCTTTCGGGAGAGGAAAGAGCCTGGGAAAGAGGATGAATGTTCGCCACTTCTTCTTATGTTAAAATAAAATGATGGCGTTTATTTGTAAAATCGTCGCGCTACAAAACGAATAGTCATTCAAGTTTCGTATTCCCCGTTATCGCTGATTGCAATGACCATAGACTCGTTTCTACAGCATTTGTCTGTAGTCATTGTAACCAGCGGAAACGTAGAATACGAAACTGGACTATTTAGTGAACAAACTACTTCCATGGTATGTTGTACTGAGATATACAGGTCTGAGGCTGAGAAATTGCCCGAAGCAGGGCCGTAGCAAGGGGTGGTGCCGGGGGGGCCCGTGCCTCCCCAGTTTTTTCCCCAGTAAATGTGTCGAATGTGTCAAGCTCAGCAAATTGCTCCAAGTTTGAGAAAAACTTGTCACATTTTACTAGTTTTAGACGCTCTGATTTTGTTTCAAATGGCGTTTAAAATCCAGGAAACACGTTTTTAGACAAACTAATTTTCAAAATTTTCCGGGGGAACATGTCCCCGGACCCCCCTAGAAGTCTCACATCTTCGGCTCTTGGCAGTGCCCCCCCAGTTTTCCATGGTTTGCTACGGCCCTGCGAAGAGTGAACATTTGCAAGAGATGAAGTCGACGGCAAATGAGAGACTTTGAGGACAATTGGGAAGCCGAGGGACGGCATTTACTCAACACAACATACCACGGAAGTAGTTTATTCATTTTGTGATTCAACAAAAAAATTTTCATCAGAGACAACCAACACTTAACAGTTGATGCGCGCGTATGAAGTTTCACTAATCTGTTAACAAAACCTGAACATCATCCAAACGGCTTGAGCTAATACAATTGATGGTTTTATTCAGTATTTTATAATGTACATTTACTTGGAAACATTTCATAAGGTTATTTAGGCAACGTCGGGCTAAGATGTTTTAGGCAACTTTTGGTTCAGGAAGAGTGTTTTGAAAAGGCTTGAAGCCCGTCGAACAATGAGTAATATAAATTTGTTTTCCGATTTAACGTTGAATAACAGTACCTGTCCGTGTTCTACAGTTGTAACTACAAACTTCAGCAAATCTCTTGTACCTGAATAATGCCTATAAATGGTTTCGAAAATCCTTAATAAACGCGGTCTTTTTTCTTGTAGCGTATGACTTTACAGTTCACTTGAACAAAAATTTCTGGCAGAGACTTGTTACAACTATTAAAACATTTCACAACTTGCTTCTTACCTAATTTTGCCGTTGTCGTAGCATTATCTTCTGAACACTCCTCTCTAAGATTTATTCAGTGATAGTCTTGAGAAAGTATTAACTGTTTAGCAAGGTTCAACAAAGTATTGATTACAATCAGTGGTTTGAAGTTTGTTCAAAATGTTTGTTGAAACTTGCCGTGACAAGCCTCGAACACTCCTTTCTGAGAATTCTTCAGTGATGGTTTTGTGACAAGCCTCAAACACTCCTCTCTAAGAACTCTTCAGTGATTGTTTTGAAAAAGTATTAACTATTTAGCAAGGTTCAACAATGTATTAAATTGATTCCATCCGTGGTTTGAAGTTTGTTTAAAATGGCGGTTGAAATTAATTTGTTAGTACGTTGCCATCGGTACATTGTCAACTAATAAAAACCTTACTGTAAAGTTTAAGTTTAATATTCAAACTATTTATTCATGTTGAGTTCTTTCCCGTTATGATTTACTTTTTAGTTACGGGAGCTGACTTCAAACCGCCACCTAAGGAATGTCCGTGGCTAAAGCCCACACAGGCTCCCATGAGCAAATACAGATACCTTGATACAAACGGTGCCCTACTCTACCCTCCCAAGGATCCGTACTGTTCAGAGGCCAAGGTAAAGCGACAGTATTACTAACTTTATTTATTAACATGTCTGACAGTAACTCCCACACAAACACTTAGGTTGATACTAAAAGTAGTCTTATGAGTTGTGACAGAACAAAAAGTTACTCTGGTGATGACTACGTGATATCCGAGGGAATACCTTGCAAGTTTGCGTAAAATATTTGATACATATATGGCTCTTCTTGGTAAATATTATGTGTTGAACTAGAAAGCTTTAGGACTGGGTCAATCTGATCCCCTTTAATATTCTTAACCTAAAATGTGTGCCGTTTGACATATTGCCAAAAGCTTTTGCACACCTCGATTATGAACATATTTTTTTATAGCAATTAGAAGACCTCAGCATTGATGACGTCATCATAATAAGTCACGAAGTTGTCACATTTTTGTTAACTTTTTGAAATTGTTATTTTTGTTAAAAATGATTATAACTCGTGGTTTTCTATTTTCTTTTGTTTGTTTCACAGTTTTAGTCTATAAAAACATGTTTTCCTATTATTTCAACTAATATAGTTCAAAATTATTCGACATCACGAAAGTCAAGAATCCAAAATGGCCGCCAAAATCGAAGAAGGCGGCCATTTTGTATTTTTGCATTAGTTACGATGGAAACAGCAACCATTTAATTATCCGTTGTTTGCATGGAAGTTAATTAGTGGCGGGAATTGCGAATACGAAACTGGAAGGTGTTTTTGCACCTAGGAGCACTACGTACGATTTTCAGAGCTGACGTCAGACTCTGCTGGAGCAAAAAGGAAAGAGAACAAAGCAGAGTGTCAGGGACGAATCTCAGACAACCGCAGCACGCACTTTCAGCTGGGTTCGGACGAGGAAATCAAGTTTTCTGAACAGGTTGGTGTTACCGTTAATTCTGTTGGTTTGTTAGTGGACCCATTATTTGATATTATATCTAACTTTAATACCTTGGGGAAAAGAGGCAGACAACGAAGTAAAATGTTTGCACGATAACGGCGTTACAGCATCGGCAACAGTTTTGCTACATTTTGCTCCAATTCGTATAGACTTCAGTGGCTGGACGAAAACAGCCAGTGATAACCATTCGTAACATATTTTTCTTGGGGTCGAAATATTTCCTACAAACCCTTGCAGCAGAAAATACTACTCCTACCATCTTAGCAGTTTAGAATATTGTCCTTCTAGTCGTTACATTCTTTGTGATTTTAGACACAAAATTGAAACACACCTCAGTAGTCCAAAAGTATCCAGTAAATCGTAATTAAGCATGTGTTAAATTTGCCAACTGTGTCATCCTTTTTCGATTTATGTAAATCTTGAAGCTGGATTTATTCTGTATTAAACCGAGGTAAAACATAAAAATGTGGTGTCATACTGAAAAGTTCCTATATCCACTTTCCCTCCTAGCATCATCAATTCTCCACCAAGATACCGCTGGATCCAACAATGCTGGCGGCAGGAAAAACTGAAGTTCCAGAACAGAAGTATTCGCACGTAAACCCCAGGTAATAGCGATATTTAGTTACAATGCTGCTATCAGATTATATTTTAACTAGTATTGTCAAACTCCACGTGGGCTTGCAATGGTGACACTTTTCCTAACTGAATAATTTCAAATGTCATGTAACAGCGAGTCTGCCGAAGAGGCACCTGCGACGCCATCCATTAGGCCAAAAGCAGAGGGTAGCGTTGATGTTGCTGGTGCTCAGGAGCAGATGCGACAACTCAGCATGGAAAGGTAATATTAATAATATTATTATTATTAATAAAATAGGAATGATAAAAACAACAACTATAGTAATAAAACTTTATTTTAGGAGGGTGACATTTGCCAATCTCCATACTATAAAATACAATTGTATTACATAAAATACCAAGTATTTATCTAAAAATTAAGACCAAAGGAATAAAATTAATCTATATTCAGGCTAAAACAGTTTTTACCTTTATACTGTGACGTGAAGTGGCCCATGAGTGCTTTTCTAAAGGAAGTCACAAATTTTTCCTTCTTGAGAGCTCTAGAGTCCAGAGGAAGATACACAAAGGTCGTCGCCTTCCGTCTCAAGTGTAGCGGGGGCAAACAAGGTCGAGGGAACCATAGCGACTGAAACGAGTGTATTGTTCGACGAAAATTCAACATATGTTTTACAGAACAGTCATTCATTGAACAAATATGTAGGAACTACAACCCTCAGGGGTTGATGGAAGGTCGAGTACACTGTAGAGACAGCAATATACAAGCTTCTTTTTTATACAACAACTGGCTTTATAAGAACGGCGAGGCTCAAATCTGTTCGAACCTGTCCAAACTTTGGAAAAAGTTAAGAACAATAGGCAAGCTCAAGATTTTGTTTAGACAGACTAGAAACCCATTTTTTGCAACTAGAACAGTTATTTTATGTAATAGAGATATGAAGAATTTATGAAAAACGTGAGGCTGGATTTGCCAAGAATTTAAATACACCAAACTTCAACCAAACGTATCTGGTTTTTGATAAAAAAATAATGGAGAAATTGGAAAGGTGTTTGTGAAACTTTGAACGCAAAGTTTGCTAATTTGTTTACATTACTGTTTTTCCTTACAAGTTGGCTTTTAAGGAATTCAGCTTCTGGTGATAATAGTTAGCTTTTTTATGGTTTGTGATTAGAAGTTACAAGGATCATGAAAATTGTTAGTACGTATTGCCGCTCTTGAGGACACGTCGCTGGCTTTGTTTCTATTGAAGCCTAACTCTGAGAAACGACTTGTGAAACAGTTCCTTTTGTAAGTGAACTTAATAATATTTAAAAGATTTTTGAGCATATAATCTCTGTTCTTATTTCACTGGCTCAAACAACGCAGAAGTTGCAGTTTGAAGCTACATTAATTCAACAATAACGTGTTCTTATATATGTACTCAGGTACTTCAACCCTCGAGACCCAGTTAACATCAATGTGAGGAAAGCTTTCCTGGAGTTTGATACGAGTTTGTAAGTATATTTGTATTCTTTATCATCACGTGAAGAACGTACGAAAAACTCTATTGGCAAATAGACTGTAATTTCAGAATAAAGTAACTGCTGTGCTGTACAAAAGCTGTGTTGTGATTTTTGAGCAACAAAATGATTTGTCGAATATGACCAGTACCTATTTCCCAGCCGTTTAATGCTTTTTGTTCTCAGTGGAGAAAGATTCAGGGTATACTTGATCTTTGTAAATACTTTCACCCTACCATCTCCTTTTATCCTCGGTTCGATGTGCAACTGTATTTCGTTCTAGTTTTGTTCGTGTTTGATTTGTTTCTCTTTGTACCTTTTTTCGATTATTCTGGACGGTCATTTTATTTTTTTCACTTTTTTAAACTAAGTTTTGAATGTATTTCCTGTTTTAAGGAGCGGCGTAATCTCGAAGAGAGATCTTAAATCTGCGTGTAGCAGATTACGTCTTCAACTTACCCCAGAGAAATTGGAAGAACTCTTTCAAAGGTAAATACTCTCTCGGAAATTGCGGTGAAATTTCGTTTTGTTATAAGGCTGTCTAAATCAGGTTTCAGTAAGTAAAACCTATTAAGTTTATTTCATCCAGTATTTCTGCATTGAAAAGAGATATATAATTTTTGAAAACTTTGCATATCTCTAAAAGAGGCCATCATACGTTTTCGTTTTGGCCACTAACCTTTTTGTATCACATTTTGTGTCGAAAATTTGAAGTTTACGTTGTTTGCTCCAATCGATTCTCATTCTATGTACTGATTCTGTAGCTGTGCCAAGAATGGGGAAGGACGTATCAATTATCACGAATTCATTAGGAATTTGACTAAGGACTCTGCGCTAACGAGAGGGATGAAACCTGCAAAAACGTCTGTGATGAAAGAGGATTACCTTCCACCTGAAGAGAGAAGGTGAGTGTAGTTGTGTGCGAAAAGAACGGGGAGATTGACAAGCAGACACAGACAGACAGATTAAGGCAGCAGGACATGCAGAGAGGATTGGGCAGGCAGACAGACAGACAGGTTGAGGCAGACAGTCAGACAGATTTAGGCAGACAGATATACAGACAGACACGATAAAGCAGACAGGCAGGTTTGGGCAGACAGTCAGTTAGGATGTGGCCAACAGACATTCAGACAAACATGAGCAGAGACAGACAGACAGACAGACAGACCGACAGACAGACAGACA
>JAOBYE010114671.1:3154-14098 GCA_025403585.1 Parazoanthus swiftii | reverse complement strand
ATTTTTCCCTAAACTTAGATCCACTCCAAGGAAAGTGTAGTAAATAACACGGGGGATAAGCAGGTTGTACAACACAAATGAGCCAATAACACATTCAAAGTTTTTGAACAGGAATTAAAATTGTTGCATTGGTGAGAACACATGCAAAAAAAGTATGACAACATCTCTTAACATAATATGTGTGAAACCTATGCTGTCTGCATGAATAAATCACTGATCAAGCATGAGTACGTATGTGGGGTTTGAACTCACAACCGTCTCAGTAACTACTAGTAGACTCTCGTTATAAAACAGACCATACGTGTAGATTTCACACATGTGTATAAATCCTTGAGGGTGATTGGTAAAAATGTTCTAACTTATCATTCAACTTTGTTGCATGTAACAATAAGTCAGATTTTGGAACTTGCAGAAGAAATGAGCCAAATATTTTAGACTATAATTTTCCTTTCCTTCCACTAAGTGAGAATATAAAATGCTCATAATTTGTACAATTATAACATTTTCTGTTATATTTGTCTGAATAAAGAAACTTCACAGAAAAATGTAATGCCTAGCTTCCAGTCAGAGTAGTTGTCTAATGCTAACTTTAATGTATAGGCTGAAGAAAACTTGCTGGTGCCAATCCATGCATATCCGGTAATGAGCACTGAAGAATTCCCCAGGGATGTGCACTTCTCGTCAGTACCAGTTGGAGAAAGGTTGGATATTTCCTTTGAGTTCAGATATTTGTTTTTAGAAAACCACGGCTCTCATTTTAATTCTCAGGGTGCAACCAAATATTACATAACAGTAAACTCACAAGCATTTTCTTTCAAATATTTTTTTCAGCAAAATGAAGATCATTCCCTTGAGATGTAGTGCACCAATAGACTTTGAGTTCCAGCTGATGTACCTCCAGAGCAATCCTGCATTCACAGTGGAACCCATGGAAGGTTTGTAGGCAAGCTAAGGATACTCATAGGAGTCAGGATGGCTGAGTGGTTAGCGCTCGTGCCTCCCACCTCTATGGACCCGGGATCGAACCCTGGGCTTTGCATGTGGGCTGAGATTTCTCGATCTTTTTCTTACACCAAGGGTTTTTCTCCCGGTTCTCCGGTTTTCTTCCCTCTGCAAAATCGACTTTCATGCCAGTATCTGTGCCATCGAGAGATTAAACATAAGCCACTGGTTTGGGAGAATGGGCAACCACACCCAGCGCAATGACATTAAATAAAGTTTTTTTTTTTTTTTTCCAACCTGGTGGAGAGGGGGGGGGGGGCAAAATTCACCAGAATCTGCCTTCTATTCACAGTAAAATGTAACAGAGAGCTGCTCCATCCCAACTAATAAGTATTGTTGTGGGAGTAAAGCCTAATGGATTTTTTATGCCTTTGTGTATTATAGGGATAATTCCTGGCAATGGCGAAGCACAAATCAAAGTGGTCTTTTCACCCATGGATTTTACTACAGCACATATGAAACTTCAGCTGTTGATCTCACAGTTCAATGCTCAACCATTAGTCTGTGCATTTACTGGGACCTCAGAACCTGGTCTGGCCAAAAAGTGCGTGGTATCACTTATAGATGAATTGTTTAACCTTTATCATGCTTTAATTTGTAGATTTAGCAAGTCATAACAATGCCTAGAACTTTTGAACTAGTTTTAGAAAAATGCAGCGCAAGTCTTTGGTGTACATACATGTATTTGGTCTGGAAGTTCCACAATATTTTGTGACATTCTATAAACTCGAAAACTTTTGTATGTGCAATGTGGCAGGACTAACATAAGGAAGACAATAATCCCTATAAATGACTTTATGCTTGCATAATCTGGATAATTATATACTGAATGGCCAGTAGATTAGCATATACAGTAATTATGTGGTTTTACATAAATAAATATTTAGCTACACATATATTGTACTGTAGTTTTCTCCCACAAGGCTCTGGAAAGTTAGGAGAGTATTTTAATATTATTTAGAGTGGAACAACCTTCAGCTGAAAACTGCTTAAAAATTAAGGCCTTGTTGTGTTTGCTTAACAAACTTCTGCCGGCAAACTGCAGCTGCTGGTATATGTATACAGACAAAATATCCTCAGTGGCAAAGTCATCCAACTTTCCATTTTAGCACCATGGAGTTGTTGCTCTTCCTAGTTTTTATCAATATATTTACAGTGTAAATTCAATTTTCTTCCAATTTTTATCAGTAGCTAGATCAACAGAGCAAATGACTAACAACAATTATTGATGTGAATGGTAGCTTGACTCCTGCAGCCCAGTGTAGGGTATTTTGTCACCTTATACATGTCTGTATAGCACTCTCTACTTTGTTTTGCATTTTAAGGCTGAGGGTAAAGGAGGACAGCGAGTCTATAACTAGTGAAACAAGGATTACCAGTGTTTTAGATCCACTGCTGATTGACCCTTTGGGAAGAGCAAGACTAAAAAAACTTAAAACAAGACCTTGGACTGCTGGTGAACGGGAGCCCCAGGTACAATTTATTCTCAAGTAATTCATTTTGATATGTTACTGTAACTCATAAGTTAATATACATATACAGAATCTTCACATCAGATCAACAATCATGACATTATAGTCTTGAAAGATTAGACAGCTTGGTCAATGAAGACTTATATTACTTGAAATGTTAAACTTCGAAAATAAATTTTGATCTGGCTTTCTAAATGACATTGCTGTGAATTTTGATGTACTAGGAAATTGTTCGAAATGGTCTACGTTTTCCAACTCGGGATCTGGACAATCCAAATACAGTTGGAAAAGTTCTGATACAGCAGCCAGGAAAGTTAAAAGCAAAGCAAATCAGAGAAGGTTTGTACATGTTTCCGCAGTGTGTCAATTGGATGCACATATAAAACCACCTTGATAGGAAACAGTGCTTTACTACACCTGTCACCAATTTCTAACCTTCTTCCTGCAGCAAAGTGTTCTACCCATCTTCATGATCAGACTTCCACCAAATGTCCTGCCTCCTGCTGACTTCTGGTTTTGACCCCTGGTCCAATTCGGTCCTTGCATCTCACTTTTTTAGCATTCTTTATAATATTTATACTGAGTATCATTCCATACCTGTATGTGGTAACACGTTTTTGAAGCTGTTAAAACGTTCTAGTGCAGAAGTTGAGAAAAAGGACTTTTAAAATTGGTGTTTAACCAAACGAACTGTTTCCTGGGGTAAGAATCCTCCAGATATGACTCCTCTTACCTCCCTGTTAGAAATCAGTGGGCCAAAAAAAGCCCTCTGGACAAAAAAATATTCGGTATATTAAGTACATGTTTGAGATATTGTTTGTGGTAGTTTATTTTGTTACTGTTTGATAATCAGTACTAGTAATATTGCTGCTTGTTTATGTTTGCTTATCACTGAATCATGATTTGAAAAGGAGATTGAAACTGATCTGCTAAGAATTTAGAACAAGGTGATAGAATTTTGACAATTTATTCGGTTAAGGTGTGATTTTGTTGGCTCCTACTACAGCCTTTATCAGAGAATGCAGCAGGAATGAAGGAGTCAGTTTTCTATTTGGATTCTGGCCATGGTGTGTATTGGGATTTTATGAGTGGCTAGTTGATTCATTTGGTTTCTTTCTGCTTGTTGGTTGTTTTAATTGAATTCCTATCCGTAAAAACTAAAATAAGCGGCTTTCAATTTCCATTCATGTACGTTACGTTCTGGGATTTAAAGTCTTAGCAGATCAGTTTCAACCTCCATGTTATTTGAAAAATGGCTATAGTTACTGATATCGATCATCTCTCCAACATGAAGAATGGTGTTAACTTCTATTTCATTTCAGCTGTTCAAACAAGAAAAGATGTAACAGGGAGCTCCAAACAGATGAAGGTAAGTCTTATTCAGTAGTATTCTGGTGTTAACAACGATGCATTGATCCCAATACTTTTACTAAGTTCGCTAGAATAAAGTGGAATCCTGTTATTCCGTAACGTAAGTATATGCTTTTATGGTGAGAGAGCCATCTTGAATTGGTTGGAACTTTGTAGAAAAAAGACCTGATCTGTCAATCTACTGTCCCCTTAATGACATTGTTCTTGTTGCGAGAGTCATCTTGAGTTTGGTGGACCCTTGTAGAGTCCTGATGTGTTGATGTACCATCCCTTACATTAATGGTGTAGAACGTTTAAGTTGCGAGAGGCTTCTTAAATTGGTTGGGGTTTCAAAAGTCCTGTGTTTGTTTAGTTGCTATGCCTTACACAGCTGGCAACATGCTCTTGTTGCAGGAGTTTTTTGAATCAGTTGGAACTTTGTAGATCCTGATGATTTGATGTACCATCTCTTAGATTTGGTAACACATTCTTGTTGTGAGAGTCATCTTGAATCAGTTGGAACTTGCAGGAGTCCTTATATGTTGAATTTGTACCTTCCTTTACATTGGTAACACGTTAATGTTGCGTAAGTCTTCTTAAATCAGTTGGAACTTTGTTGATCCTGATGAGTTGATCAAGAATGTGCTATCAGTGTTAGGGATGTTACATGATCATGATGCAACATCCCTTACACTGATAATATGTTACTGCTGCGAGAGTCATATTAAATCAGTTGGAGCTTGTAAGAGTACTGATATGTTAATGTACCGTCTCTTACATTGGTAACGCTTTCATGTTGCGAGATTCTTCCTAAATCGGTCGGACCTCTGTAGATCGTGATGTGTTGATCTATTGCCACTTACACCTCTAACATGTTTATGGTGTGACAGTCTCCTTGAATAGGTTTGAACTATGTAGATAAGCGTTGATCAAATGTTCTTTACATGGTCTTACATTGTAAGCACGTTTAAATTGCGAGAGTTACCTTTTGGTCGGAGCTTTGTATAGTCCTCAGTATTAACCTATGGTTCCTCACACTGGTAACACATTCAAGTTGCAAAAATCTTGTCGCTTTTGTCGTTCAGTTTACAATGGTAACACACTTATAATGTCGCTGTTGTTGGTTGAAACGGTGTTTGATGTCCTGATAATTTTGTTCTGCCTCTAACCATCAGCAGTGTGTCCAACAGTCCCGATTTTGTCGGGATTTTCCCGATTTTACTTGCAAAACTCGAATCCCAATTCATGCATGGTCGGGATAGGAGCATCCGAACTTGGGGATTATCTCTCACAAGCAATAAGTTAAAGAAGTTATTTTTGTCAATTTGCTTAAATTGTTTATCAAATTATACTTTTCGTGGACAATACATGTTCAAACAGGCCATCAGTTCACCAAAATTTTTTGACAAAACTATCCGTCTAGGGTACTGAATTCGAAACTGGCATTTCAAGGCCTCCAAATTTCAAAATTTTCATGGAGCTGACAATACCGCTAAACTGGTCCCAGATGCCAAATTTTCCCCCTACAATAAAAATTGAATTTCTAAAGGTGTGTAGGTTGAACACTCTGCCATGTACCATGTTATAGTTTCATAAGAGCCCTGTATTTTATGTTACTATTCCGTTGTTGGCTGGAACAAAAGGAAGACCCGGTCCGTTTACTGTGGCTGTTTCTCTTACATTGTTAACATTTCCTTCATTCCGTTACTTTGTCAGGAAACCAAATTTGAGTATGAAGTTCAACAGAACGTGCTTGAAGAGAGACAAAACAAACTTAGATGGTATGTTAACATTTATTGGTGAACAGTAACACGTGTTTAATACTGATTGTAATTATGGGTAGCTGACTATTACTGATTAATACGTGTTGAGGTTATGAACATTCGGAATAACAGATATCTACTCAGCCAGCGTTTTTAAAATACCATGCATGTCTTTCACATACAAACGGTTTTGCTGCTCTACCTTCAGACAGTTTTTTCGCACTAATAGTTATTAAGTATGAAACTTTAGTACTGAAAGACAAAGCAGATTAAACGATCGAAAGATTCTCGGAAAGCTCTGGTTGTAATAATTTGGAAAATGCTTCAAAATCTTAAAACACCATGCATGTCTTTCACATACAAACGGTTTTGCTGCTCTACCTTCAGACAGATTTTTGCCCGTATAGTTATTAAGTATGAAACTGTAGTATTGAAAGACAAAGCAGATTAAACGATCGAAAGATTCTCAGAAAGCTCTGATTGTAATAATTTGGAAAATGCTTCAAAGTCATCCCAGAGGATGAGGTATTGTTGTCCAATTTCGGCAAGGAATATTGTTACCAATGCTACTGCTACAATATTAAAATAATATTGATACTATTTAATTGTAATCGAAGTTACTTCAAACCATGTGTACACAGACCAGAGGATTTCGTAGTAATGCGTCTAAATCATATCTCTAAACAGATAAGCATATTTCTGGTAGCAAACTGGTTCGGTTAGAATTTTGTTAATCTAAATAGCCGTAATGCTGCCATCTTTGTCTATAGGTGTGTTAGACTTGGAGAAGATCCCTTAAATGATGTTGCAAAAAGACGTATTTTGGACTTAAGGTCTCGAGCAGTTAGTGAATATAAGGTAGGAAAGTGTTTTTGAATCTTGTCTGGAAACCTGGTAACACTCACATCCACAGTATAAAGTGAACCACTGTACATGCATTCACGAGACACGATGGGCACCGCAGACTTACCCCTTCTGACACTCCCGTTCGTGACATTGTATTTTCGTTCTTGGGAGATATAGATGATCGCTTCAGGCAATCAAGCAGTGCGTTTTCTTTGAATTTCAACAGTTAACATTCAAGTTTGGAGTATTAACACCTGACAGCGGGTGACATACGAGATTGGCCCCCAAAATGGGTCTGCCGAGAGGGCAAATGTTTTGACCTTTGATTTTTTTTTCGATTCAATGAACTTCTTCGACTTAAAATTAGCTTCAGCATAGTTAGCGTTTTCTATTGTACTTATTACTTGGTATTTTAAAATGTTTCTTTTACAAACTTGTGAACCAGTTTAGTCAAAAATAAATTGCAATATGCGGATTAAGTTGTTTTAGCAAGTAAACAGTAGTAAATTGTACGTGCATCATCCATAAAGACCATATATGCTCGTAGATTAAATTCATGAAAGAGTATTCTAAGAATAATTTGGGCTCAAATTTTTTCAGAGAATTAGAGATTTCGCAAACTATTATCACAGTAAAAAGCTTGACAAGGAAACAAATCATCTTTGCTGTCATGTGGAAATTTGAACACCACGACGTTTGATCACAAATCCCCCTCCCTGCTCCATTGTTACGACCCTGGGCTGATACATGGGTGCACTTATGTCTATTTCGTGTTTGTTGCAGTTAAATCGGGGTGATCCCGTACCAGGAGCTGAGTTTGATCGTTCTTGCACTGGCTGTCAGTTGAGGAGAATTCATAGACAGGCTGGACAAGTGAGTCAGTAGTCCACTTTAGCAGGACATAACTCTTTATGGAAGCAACTGATAGATTGTGAATCCGTTTTACAAATGCAGTGAACTCTCGTTAAGACAGGTGTGCATCTTAATAATGGTGTGTCCGTCTTATCGAGAGTTCCTGTACTGTAATAATTATGGGTGAGCAGAGACCAACCCCAGCTGTCCGTCTCAACGAGATGTCCTTCGAGTGAAAGCTCGCTCTATTGTTTTACCAACCAAGTTTTCAAACAGCACTAGTTTACTGTTCTGGTTTTCTTATCTTAGTTTAATTATTGATTAAACTTGCCAAAAGCTTATCAAGTTTTTCCAGTTTGACTAACTGGAATTTTCAAGTTTACTTATTTATCACCTTCAGTTAACACTTATTCGTACTCTTCCCATCTAAGAACACTCCTATCTGGAACTCTTTGCCTCCTCATACTGTAAACGCCAGTTCCATCCATACTTTTCAAGTTGGAGCACTGCTGTATGTTCACTTAAGTAATTTGAAATTTTACGTTGTTCAGTTTTTTGTTCATTATCTTTACCAACTCATGCACCTGCTGGTACTTTTAATGCTAACCTGCTAACCTTTGTTAGTCTGCATAGACCAGAAATGTATTTGGTATTATCTTGGATTCAGAAAACCAAAAACAACTGATGAAAAGACGAGTTCGTTGTGTGCAAGTTCAGATAATCTTAAAACAAAAGCTAACCAGAAGCTCAATCAGAAGTTAAGAGGATGTAACAGTTTAATATACCTACATTTCCGTTTTATTTACAGGTTCCTGAACATGAAGCGAAGTTTGACCTGTTTGTAAATGACGACTGGAGCAAAAGACACATGGTTCTTCAACGATTCATTCAGGCTGGTAGAAAGGTCAGCAGAAAACGGCTTGCAATCTTGTTATGATAAATGTTTATTATTAGTCACAGTGAGTGTTGTACTTGAAAAACTGGAAGTTGCAATCCTTCAACCACTGTGTGTGCTTTTCTTTACATAGATCATCATACGAGTTCGTGCTGGTAAAAACCTTAGCTCTCTGAGTGAGTTTGTCATGGACTGGAGGAAAGGAAAGTTCGCCAGGGACAGAACGAGTAAGTGTATGTTGGTAGTATTATGAGAGATAATATCCACTGAATTAAAAATCATTAAATTTTTATATACATTTGATTCACGGTTCTATATACATGCTCAGTCCTTGCTTAGAACGTTTCTTAAGCTAACTGGTAAGCGCTTGCAAGAATGACAGGTGTTGGCTGTGGGAGATACTCCACAACAAAGTAATTATTTGTGCTGATGAAAAATATTTTCTGTTAAAAAGGGGGAAATCGATATAAGAACTTTGGAATAGACAGATCTGTCTGTTTTTCTTCAACTTTCCATTCTTCCCGCAAGAAGAGCTTTTTCATGAGCTGCCGATTCATTTCCTTTCTGTCCATTCCAGGGAGTCAGATGGCTGAAAGCGAAGAGGAAAGAATCCTAGATGAGATGTCAGCAACCATTCGGCCACAGGATGTTCGTCACTTCTCTTTTCCGACCTACAAGTCGCCTGATACAAAGGACGACATGGTCAGTTATCTTGTTAGCTCACCAATGCTTGTTATGTGGCTCAAAGTTAGCCGCTCCAAAAATTACAAAAAGGCTTGGTTCGTCTACTTAAACGATTCCAAAAAGCAGTACTGTAAGTGCTAATAAGTGGCATGGAGGAACAAAGTCGAATCATTGGTCTGTACGAATTGTGATGAGATTCAGATATAGTTGTATTTCCAAATTGCATTTTTTCTTAGCCGAGATAGTAACACGTATTGTGCCAAACAAAACTCTTGACTAGACATGTGTAAAACACTATTACTTGTTGAAGCTTTGGCTCCTGGGATCGTTTCAGTAGAAGGGCCCAGTACTTTTTTAGTTTCTGGAGTGGGCATTACAGTACCCTGGGTTCAAGAGGCAATACTCGCTCAAATCGAAGAATTCATTACCCAGAGTAGCAATGCAGCTGTTCTTTTAGTTTGTGGATAAGTGCTGAAGCTAAATCGATTGAATTAATTTTTTTTTTGCCTCTGAATCTTGGTCGTCTCATTTTCCCATGTTCGTTTCACGGTTTCTCTCTTTCACGTTATCAAGTACATTTGTTCAAACAGTTTAAAACATAGTGCTCCTTGTTCCATCACACAGGATGTCGATGCTCTTGGAAACTTGGAAGTGCAACCGACCATCGTTACTGTGAAGACAAACGTACCTTACCATAACCTGAAGGTCGGCCAAACTTTTTGTTGTTTGTAGCAGTTTCAAATAAAATGTGAGAATATTAGCTAACTATGTACACCTGAATCCTGGTCAAACTAGAACTTTGAGATACAGATAGAAAGATTTATCTAAAATTTCGGGAGTTCAGTTTTTCAGTAAACAAAAGTTGCTTGGTTTCTGTTTGATTTGAATGCTGCAACCAGGTGATCCAGGTTTTAGTTTCTTTTTTGCAAAAAAAAACTGGTACTTAGTCAGTGTCAATCATGTACTTTGCCTTAAAGGGTTTCTTTCATGGCTGATTCAATGGATATTGTTCTTTTTCAGAAATTCGAAAAAGTTTGCGTTATTTATCCAAAAGAAAACGTCTTGAACCAGCAAAAAGACCAATGATCAGTCATTTCTGCCAAGGTTCGATACCCTATAAACCAATTAACTACCTTGTGTTCCAACCAGAACAGCAATAAAGATCGCCCATAAACAGCCACAACCCAACTTGATTGTATCCTAAAACAGACCATCCTTATCACTTGTATTTGTAGATGTTTTATCTCATAACTTAATTGCATGGTTGTACATGATCATTAAACTCTGAGCATGCCAAAGAAAGGGCCTCTGAACCCCAGAAAGTTTTTTTTTGGGGGAGGGGGCAATCTGTTCCCCATATCCAAAAACAGAGGGGGATACCCCCTCTTGGTTTTTTGGACTTCTCTTTGACCAGTTGTTGTAAAAGCTTTTACCAACTTTTCCTTGATTGCAAACACTTTTGACACTAACTACATGTATAGTAAGTCACGAAGTTATGAACATTCTGTTAACTTTTGAAATTTTTCATTTTTTTTGTATAAGAAATTTTAAGCGTGTAATTTGTTGTTGTTTCTATTTGTTTCTAGTTTAGCCTGTAGGTGAGGTTTAATAGTTATTTCCAATAATGTATCTCAAACTTGAAAGTGAAAAATCCAAGATAGCGACTATTATTTTTTTGCTTTTTTCCATAGCAACAGCAGCTAATGAATTGACCATTGCTTGTGTAGAAATTAATTAATGGATTATGTACTAGTTGCACGGCAAAGTCACGCGTTAATTCCCAACCGTTTGGAATTAATATCATTTGGTGTCAAAATTACCCCCACCCCCCCGTTTCTTCAAGCATTAGTGTTTGACAAAAGAGCTAAAGCTTACCAAGGTTAATATGACGACCAAGTTCTCTTAGAAGTGCAATCTGAACACTTACTTGTTTGAATTGCTGTGTTGTGTTGTGTTGTGTTGTGCAGGTACCACAGCAGTACAGTATCCTGGGTTATTCTTCTCACTCGGTCGCCTCAGCCTCCTCGGGATATGTTCCTCCTAACCTCGTACGCACTCTCAGAGTAGGAGCAGAGGTGAT
>JAOBYE010114560.1:0-19414 GCA_025403585.1 Parazoanthus swiftii | reverse complement strand
GGGGGGAGGGGGGGGGGAGTGGATTCCAATCCCCCTCCATAACTTTCTTAGTTTTATTCCGAACTTGATCAGTGAAACCTTTGCACAATTGATCATTCGGGCGTGCTTTATCCTTCGATAGTAATGTTCTGCACATAAGTGTAATGTCGTCAATGTGACATCATCAAATAGTGTTTTTGAAGTTGTTTTCAGTATATTTTGCCTAGACAAGATAAACACGACGGATACATAGTTAAGGTGGGCTCGATACAGTTTTCAATGCCACTGAACTTTATGAAAAACTTACTCATTTGTAGAGGTAGATTACTCCTTCTTGTTGCTAGCTTGTGTTACTATAAACTTTAAACTTATCAAATTTTGCTCTCCCACAAAAAATCTCATTACCATGGCAACTAGAAGAGGCATCGAAATACCTTAATTTTAGTATTAGATTGCGTTTTGCACAAACATTAGTCGTTTAACTTTCTTTTTTCTTTCATCTTAATTGTTTGCACATCAGAGAGCACATTTAAGGAAATTTTCTAAATATTCTGTCAAGAGGTTTTAAAAAAGTTAAGGTAGCGCCAAAACTTCTTGACAGAATTTTTTTTCTAGTTCCGAAAATGTGCGCTTTGATGTGCAAACAATTTTGATGAAGTAAAGAAGCAAGTTCACCGACTATTTTTTTTGTAAAATGCAATTAAATGTCAAAAATAGGAAGTGTTTGATGCCCTGACAAATTGCCATGGAAACAGAATTTTCCGTTGTGGTACAAGGATTGATAATCTAAAACGTTGTTGTAACACCAGCTAACAAAAACTGGTACGTATATTCATATATATCCGAAGGAGCGAGCTATTCCAGTCTTCAGAGATACCATACCATTCATCCCCCTATTTAGATATAAGAATTATCTTCTAGCTCTCTGGGTCTTACATCTTGTCGGTTCTTTAATTTTCTTTTAATTGGACCTGACCTTAGATTGTACGGTTGTTCTGAGAAATTAGGACTTCAAATTTATTAAATCTAGTTGGACAAAAACCGTGCTCCCAATCCAGCTGGTAGTAAGCTGTCTTGACAAGTGTGACTTCCAACTGCGAGGGAGCGCAGCTCTCGATCTCAACGTCAACGCCGTTCCATTCTTAGAACAGATCATTTAAATATTAATAAACTCGTTATTCCATGAGACTGAGAAGTTTGTCGTTGCCATAGAACAAACAGAATAATTTTCTGAATGTACAGCAATAAGAAGCTTAGGCAGTGACTTGATCGCTCAAGATCTTGCCTTCGGCTTTCGTTTGCTCCTACACTCCTTTCTCGCGGCTCCGAGCACAGTCGAAACTTGTCTATTTGTTCAAGAAAAAGACAAAACAACTTTACTTCACTAAACTTTTATATAAGCTGCAACCACATTCGTGTACAATGGTTTTATGAGAACTGCAGCCTTGTGGGACCAGTTTGAACAAAAGGCATTTTCTTTCATCTGTCAGTCCTTCCCATGTTTTTAGTTTGTATTTAATGATTTATACTATTTCTTAATCTACAAGTTCAGTCACTAATAAGATTGCAAAAATCAAGCCGAAACTGTACAGGTATTTCAAATTTATCAAATCGGATAAAATTTCGCTATATGCAAACAATTCGTTGGCAAATATTTTGGGTCTTACCATGTCATTCTTCCCATTCCCACCAAAATATCAACATCTGTTTTCTCTTCACAATATCAGAATAAGTTAATTTGATTGGTTTAAGTATAAAGGATTTTGTCATCCACTCCAAACTCGCGGCTAAGATGAAATGCAAAGTTGTCCTAACTTTCCCGCAGAAAATGCAAGTAGATGAGTAATGAAATTTTAGCAACTGGTCATTTGACACTATTTGGAAAGAAAGGGTTAAAAACGTGTCCGCCGAGAGAGGACGAAACACTTGGACCAAGCTCAGAAAGTTGCACAAAAAGAAATGACTGGGAATTGCGTGGTTTTCTTCTTCGACTGTGAAAGATCAATCTCATTGTTATTTTGATCGAAAGAAAAATTATAGGTTTGCTTATTTTAGCAGTAGAAATTCGATCTTGGAAACTTGACATTATCCTTCTCTTGCTGCAACTCACGCATGCGCAGTTGTTAATCTGGCGTATAGTGTACCATAAGTTCAACGGTTAAATTTGTTTTGAGTGTTTGTGTCGACATTTAATTAACTATTAATCAGACATACGATGGCATTAACGTTTTTATACTGACACCAATTTTTGTTTTAGTAGAAACCTCCACGTTCCGAGATCTCTGATAAGGATGGCAACTCAGGCCTCGGCATAGCACACGCGACCTTTCGACGAGGTGACGTAACAGGTGATGGTGTGGTCGGTTTGGGTGGCTCTTCGTCGGACTCCGAGCTTTCCGACGATTCATCACTGTCGTCGGACTCACTGTCGATATTCCTTCTCCCCTTCGGACTGGTGGCGATATGTGGCACTATACCTTGTTTGGTGGCCTCCAGAGCTGCTCTTTCTTGAATAATATCTCCCAAGGAAAGATTGGGAGCCTTTACTCTTGTGATAGAAACTCTGAAAGAAGCAACAGAACAAATGATTAGATGTTCCCTTGGGTAAAAGGAGGGGGTACTCCTTAATCATTTTGATTGGGGTGTGTGACGTGTTTCGTACCCATTTTCAAGCCGTTTTATGCGAATTTCCCTATGTACAGTTTCGGACCGACCTGTCACTAAAATTGATATCTAGCTTCAGATCAGCCCTCCAAAAACTAAAACTACCATACGGCACTGAAATCCCCGCAGTTTATGCCAAAACGATTCCCAATTTTGAACTAACTTGCCAAAATTTACACCATACAACTTCAGACAAAAGCGTCTAGGGGTCCCGGACATGCTCTGTTAGAACTTTTTCAAATTAAGTTTTGTTAAATCGCTAAAAAAGCGAAACACATTTTCGTTTGCGTCTGAGTCAAGACTATGTTGCAAATTCCTTGGATCTCTAACGTTTTGTCACAAAATATTTGAAAGGGTCGGGGGGGTGGTTCTTATATCTTCTCCACCACCTCCCTCTCCGCGGTTCCCATGTTTTTGGGTAAAGTTAGTAACTAAAGGCTGCCTAATTTGAACTAAAGACTATTAAACACTTTGTTCCCCTTTCGTGCCAGGGATAGTCTTTGTTCACTGCAAGAGTGGGGCGTTCCCGCTAAATGTTTTATTACGGGTGTGCGCAACACAGGTCAGTGTTTCCTAGCTAACCACTGACATTTATTTTAAGTTTTGAAATCCGTAATCAGGTGCTATTAAGAAACAGCAAAACGCGAATCAGTGGACCGTGCTGCTGTAAAGTCAAATTCATAATTGTTGTTGTTATTCAGTGTTGTCATCGTCGCTGTCAGGTGATGCTTCCGTTATCGCTGTTGACAATGTTGACGTTAATGCCGACGTTACCGTTAATGTCTTGTTGGTGTTGGTGCTTTCATTAATAAACTGTTGATGTAGATGTTATTACTAACAAAAACACGGTCTACGTACCTTCTTGTGCGCGTCGCAGGCGTTCCGATATTAGTTCTGATTGGTGTAGGTACCTGGTGAGAAAATGTGAAAAAGCTATCACCTATTATCCTACCATAGGCCTTGTCTCTAACGCCAAAAAAAAAGCAGTGATCATGTCCAGCCATTCGCATCAATTCAAAGTCAATGCGTTTAGTTTCACTTGCTTTCTTAAAAATGTAAAAAATCCCGAAACTATTGGAAAATAAAAAGAAATTCTTTGAAACAGTGGTATTGACGCAGCTGGAAACATTTCGACGTTTTTACAGGAAACCCAGATATTGAGTACTTCCTGCACGGGAAATCAATTTGTTTAGGATCGGTGTTTTCAATTGGTTCTTGCCTATAGAATCATTTTAATCCGGCATGCATTATCGAGTTGAAACGTTCCACAATAATCTAATTGATCTAATTGATCTAGAGCTTATAACGGTAGACCAATGATAGACGTGCACACATTTTGGGAATTTTCCTGCAGACATATTGCTGTTTTAGGAGTTATTTCTGAGAAACGATTTCTTTTCAGTACCGTTTAAATGTGCACCTGTCATAACTTTCAAAAGCTGCCTTTGGAGTTCTTAAGCGGGATGTTTTGTCCATGGGATCCCTGACGCCACAATATATGGCAGTGGTGGCCGATCGTTTTTAGTAGCAACTTTTTCTGAGATTATACAGATTCGGGCATAAACAGGGCAAACCATTTAATTAGTTTTTTAAAATAAGAGTGTGTGTGAAGGGGAGGGGCGGGGGTGGGTGGGTAGAGAGTGCGGTGAGTAATAGTTGAAAATGATTTGCGTGTGTTTTTTTCTTTTTCTTTCAGCACATTTTACATTTCTTCAGTCAACGCTTCGCGGTCTACCCCACGATATCAAATGGATGACCCCTAGTGTTGATCTAATTGGCAATTAGTATCTGCAGCCTTACCGCTTTGGTATTTTTCCTATCCTTTTGTTTCTTTTCCAATTTTTCAATAAGTTCTGAAATTTCTTCATCAGCTATATCGGCCGCTGTTTTACCCTGTAAAAAGACAGAATAAGTCAATACTGTATACTCAGTGAAGAGAGGTACAAAAGAGTTCATTCAATGTCAAATCATTGAAGTTTCTATCAGACTCTTAAATCGGCGCTTCCCGGCGGAGCGCTCGAGGGACGAGTCCGAGCTTTTTAGAGCCTAATGCTCCGATGTGACGTAACCCTGTTTACGCTGCTCAACCAATCAAACTCGAGGATAAAAGTTCTTCATCCTCGATGCAACGCCAAGAGGCGCGTAATTTTGCCAAAGGTTTCGAAAAGTCTTGTCAGCTCGTTTCTGATTGATCGGGAAGAGTGATAAATTTATTTGAATTTATGCATGAACCTACGTCACACCGGAGCATAAGGCTCTAAAGTGCTCAGACTTGTCTCGCAAGCGCCCCACCGGGAAGCGCCGATATGAGAGTTATTCAAAACTGTTATAACCCTCCACTTGTCTGGTACATCATAATTTGTTTGTAGATAAGGGATTAGTTTTGTAAAGCTTCTTTCTTCAATTCATGTAAACGCGACGCGATAACATATGTTCAGTTCGTTAAGTACATCAGCACGTTAAAGAGATTTAAAGCGGTTTACAAGATAAATTCCGCATAGGACTGAGTCATGCTTTAGATTAAACTCTTTTCCAGTTCAGGAAACACATTCAAACTAATCTGGTTAATAGCGCCCACCTGCTGCCATAAGTTATCTTGCTCAAGCAAAGTAAAACACAAGGAAAATTGATAGTTGTGGTCGGTAAAACTATCAATCATTTTCTCTAGATTTTTTCAAGGAGTCTTTGCAAGTCCGAAATCTGATTTAAATAGAAGAGTCGGCCGGTTAAGATACTCGTGCATTGCGCACAGGATTTACGTAAACAGTTAACACCCTTTTGAGTTTTTTTAAAACGTAGTTACTGTCGCAACTGAATAAAGCCGCAGCTGTACAGTGTTTATTTTTTGGATAAATTTAAACCAGGGATCCGATTGTAAATAATCAAGCAAAATTTAGCGTGTGCTTTAAGCAGCTACACTGTACCATCTTTCCTCAGTCGTAATCGAGGCTGTATCGCCTTTTCCAGCCAGGAAAACTTCATACTTTTAGCCCTGCCTGGCCTGGGGTATTGTACAGATCTTGTCTGAGTTTTGCTGGAATTTATACCTGTACGGATTCGGAGCTGTATTTCGGGTGGACACAATATACTATTCCAGCTTGTCTGCTTGGGCCATTAGCCTACTGTAATTTCGGCCATATGCGAGTTTGGCTTCGATCTGCAGAAACTGGTTCAGAATTAATTTGGAACAATTTCGTGGCAATGCGGCTCTTCTCATTACCATAGAAACTGAATTTCCGACTGATACTGATATAATTTAGTACGGAGGTTTGCATTGAAATCAACGATTTACAAACGTTTTTTTCTTTTTTTTTCTTTTTTTTTGTTATAAAAACCAGATAATTTTGGGCAAGGTTCGGTGCTCTTAACCTTTTTGCAAATAAAATGTCAAGTTGTTCTTCTTATACATAAGATAAGTTAACTGTTGAAGGTGAAAAACTGATTTTCATAGATATGAGACAGAGCTTGCTCATGAAATTGTTGTTAATTTGTTCTTGATTTGGGTAAGTCTGGATGTCAATAGTCTTACAAAGTTTGTTGTTATAAAGGAAATATTGTGCCTAACCTAACCTGTGACAATTTCTCTCGTTATAAACAAGTTTCACTGGCAAAGCAATTAAGGTGATATCGTTCACAGCCAGTTAAGGCATTTATAAAAAGCCAAGGCTTGGTAAGGGTAATTTACGACTAGTAATTAACTGCTGCGACAGGTATCTTCTTTCTCAGAGAAGGTAGAACTTGTTTTTACCAGCTAGGTTTAAGAACATCACTGAAAATCGCACCATATTTTTGACTGAAATATGGACAAATAGAGATCTAACTTAATCTTAATAACAAGCCTTGGTCGTACCACTTTGTCCTTGGCGTCGAGTTTTGCTCCGTGCTCGGACAGCACTTCCAAAACTTCTTCCTGGTTCCAGTAGGCAGCGGCGTGGACTGGCGTCCAACCATCGATGTCCTTCGCATTGATATCAACTCCAGCTTGCAGTAATAAACTAAAGTCGCAAAGAAGTATGGTTTCTTAAACTACTAAACAGATAAGCAGAACTTAACAGAACAGAATGTTCAGTAAACTGCCAGCAGTCTCTTCTTGTTCGTAGGAATCAATCAAGGAGACACAAAAATCGAACGGAAAGCAGCGAGCTAGTCGGCGAGAGAGTGCTAGCCAGGAGGATTGATTGATTCTGAGGGACAGCAAGAGACTACTCGCAGTCTAAATGTTCAAAATAGAGACAGAAGAGACAAAAAATATGACATACAGAACAGAACAGATCGGAATGGAACGGAACACAAGAAGGCCGAACAGATCAGGACAAGACAGAAAAGGGCAGAGCACTGAAAAACAGGAAAGTACAGAACAGGTCTGCAGTACAGCACAGCACAGACTATAACCAAGAATGGGACAGGCTAGAACTTAACAGCACCGACAGCACAGACCAGGATAAACGAGAACAAACATGGCAGGACAAATCTGAATTGATTGGAGTGCAACAAGAATTTATACGCGGAATGAAATCAAGCAAGATACCACTCACACGCCTAACCCTCGAGATCGAGACGCCAGATACAAACACTGTCCCACTCAATCAGTGACTAGCAAGACAGGTCGCGCATATCTCTTTTCACATTCTAGAATACTCAGGCAAATTAACTCAGTTTCAGGTATTTTTGTCCCTGAATGGAACTCGCTTCCTATCGATTTGCCGCTTGACAGGTGTGACTCCCTGAACTCATCAAAGTTTCAGCTAAACAACAACATCACAGGAATAATCAACACTAGCCATCATGACTAACTAGCTATTGCTACTTTCCCTGCGCTTTTTATCCCTTCAGAAAATCGTGCAGTATACATTTAGATTTAGATCTACCAGTAACAATATTCAAGTTTAATTGTAATAGTTACTCACTCTATCACTTTTAAGTATCCTTTTGCACAAGCCACGTGTAACGCCGTTCCACCTGTAAAAAGTATTAGTTATTAAATATCTCATACTCTGTTGCACTGCGTTAAGTAAAGATTATACTCCAATTTTTTAAGGGTAAGATGTGTGCTCTCTAGCAGACTACTGGCTCGCTTTGAGAACTAAACATCGAAAATACATCAGGAGGGTGAAAGGTGGTAGCAAAATCTGTCGATCCTCATTTTTCTTAAATCCAATTCTATGATCTGAATGTGAATACCCGCTCCTAATTAAAAAAACGTAACTAGAATTGTTAAAATCTGTGAATCTGAAAATCCAGCAAAAAGGTCAATGTAATTCAAATCCGCGAACCATCTCCCCACGCTCCCTCCCCGTTCCCCCACCCTCTTCGACCTCGTCTCCATGGCCTTCTGGCTATCAGTTTCAAATGGCGGTCTGCTATTTTGAAAAATACCCAGAGTGCCCTGGGGACGAGGTTGCCGACCCTCTTCAGAAAACCAAAGAACGCCAAAGGCCCAAAGCGGGAACCTGGAGCTGGTTTCTACTATCACGAGAAACAAAGTTTTCGGCCCGGGGTTGTTAGAAATTAGATTAAAATATGTAACACCAGGTTGGAAAACTGATTCGGACTGTCTACTTACTGGATTTCCTTGAAGTGTTTCAAAAATAACCACAACTTTGTGTACCTCGATTAAGAAAGTTAATTAAAATTAAAAGTTGTGGCTAAACTTAGGTCAATATCAATGCACTTTCGATTTCGAACAAACATTTCCTTGGGTGGAGGTCGATCAGGAACGATGTGCGTGGTGAACCAGAAAGGTAGAAAACTAATTGCGAGTTTGGAACATGCGTAGTACACTCATGGTAAGATACCTGATCTGTCGGGAACTTCATCAACTTTTTGCTTGTATAACCAGCTTTGCGCATGCTCTGTCATGATCTTCTCCTCCTCAGCACGAACCTTATCAACGTCAATTCCTAGCAGTAGAGTCACATAACGGACCAGTTGGTTCGACGCAATGATATCAAGGGACAGGCTTCATAGGGAAAGAGTTGAAAATCGTGACGTAACAGTAAACTTGAATTTCAATGGTCCTATTAGATTTGTAGTTGGGTTATCCACCGCCACCTACCCCCCGCCACCACTACCCCCATATCGGGCTAACGTTGCTTGGTACATTCTTGTCTTTGTGCAGAGACTTTAAATACCTTTCTTTCTGTGTCTTCAATTGTAGTTCACGAGACACTTAGTGCGAACATTTCAAACCCCTTTCCCCCTTATCCGACATGATGGGTTTGTCAGCAGTCTGTACTGTTTTCGTAAAACTACTTGGTTTTTTTTAGCTCTTTAGGCGGCTTTCTACGGTTTAAAACAAAAAAAAAGGACACACCTCTTTTCTCGATCTCCTTCAGGAGGAAGTTGATCATGTCCTCCCTTTCTTCCTCCTCTGCGAAGTCGAGAGGCAAATCCCCGTCATTGTTGATTGAGGCCACATTCGCCCCGTTCTGTATCAGACAACTGCCAACGTATAAGGCAAAACAGACACTTCAAAATACTAACTCTATCATTTATTTATAAATACGTTATTTGACGGTATACTACATTATTACGGTTGAAACATATAAGTTAAGTATGACGTTCATCAGTTTTGACGTCACATATTTGCAAAACGGGATTTACACGAACTACAACTTGTCGGCCGTCCGGTTAATTGCGAACACGTACCTGTTGCGTTTGCATAGCCATTCAAAGGTTAATATTTGATTACAAGAAAGTGCGACAGATATTTCAAATCCAGGTCGATTTTCATCCCGATTTAAATGAAAGTCACGCAGACAAATCATAGGGTGTAAATTCTGCTTCAAATTTTATGGATTGTTGGACCATAGCAACGACGCATTAAGAAGGTCGATCAGACGAGAATGTCCAGAAAAATTTACGAAAATCGTTGGAAAAGTTCCCGACCTAGCACCCTTTCGTCAAGCTCAGCTCAGTTATAATTTATCAAAATATTTCGTGATGAAGATGATAGAAAGTTGGGTCAAACGATATCACAGTTGAGAGACAAACGAGACAAATAAATGCATTTACCTCAATTAACTTGCCCTTTGCAATTTGAGAAATTTGAAAAACACTCGAGCAACTTGTCGCTAAGAGCAAAGCGAAAAAGCACATCTATATTAATTTAACAGATTTAATAGCCAAATATAAGACAGTAAATGACATTGTTTCAAAACACGTTTCTGTTTAACTGCTAACGCTGACTTGCTATCATTAGAAATAAAATGGTTATTAAATAAATAAATTCAGAAAAAAATTAAATAACGCCGCGGCGCTCCATCGAGTGAATACGGTCGATTCTTATAGATCTCACCGGTACAAAAATATCCGTAATCAAGTTCCACTGAAACATTAACGCCAGATACGTTAATCCAATGCCCATTTCAAGGATAAGATTTCAAAACTTTTTTAATCTGTCTTTTAATGCCTTAATACGGAGCAACTAAAACCAATGAAACCTATAGTCTGTAGTATATGTCTGCTCTTAGAATGTTAGAAAATAATCCGTGCTCATTTTAGAATTGGTCTTTCTAAGTATTTAGGCCGCGTATGGCCGAACTTTTTCTAAAGTATTTTGAGATTTCAGCTTGAGTGTTCTCAAATGTTTTTTTTTTAATTTGAAATTGTTGAGTGATTCTTGATGGCCTTTTCTTTATTTATATGGAAATGCGTTATTTGACCTCTTTTGTGCACCTAAATGTGAAATTGTAGTACCTCAGCAAAAATTGCTTTTTCAAAACATATATAGAAAAACAGAGAAATAATTCACTTCTGCTGGTTTCCCTGCTTATCCAGTGTAACTCTAAGCTTGCGGTACGTCCTAAGAAAATTCTTAACCGTTTTTAGCCGTTTTTCAGCCTCGGTATTCTAGAACAACCAAGACCAATACCTTCACACGTCAACTGAGATGTCGATGAAAAAGCCTGGGTCAACAACAAGAGACGTGTATGAGAGTTCAGTGACCAGATCAACGGAGATGATAGCCCATGAGGGTTGACAAGATTCGCTCAACAAACAAGAGAAACTCTCATCAACTCTCGTCGAAACTTTGAACATGTTGATGTTCAAATTTGATGAAAGCGCTCGACAGTCGATGAGAATGAATGAGAGTTGGCGTTGGCGGTCAAAACGAAAGTGAGATTCTCGTCAACTGCTTTCATCGACGTTCGTGTTCGTTTGACCCCGGTTTAAAACTGTTTCGCATAGTCGTTAATAAAGTCTTGACTTTCAAAGTACAGGGTTTTCCCCCTTGAATATAAGCAAAAAGCCGTACTTTGTTGAAACATCAAATACTTTTAAAACTTTCCGAATTGGGTTCTAGTTATGCAAAACACCAAGGCAACTAGAAACAATGCTTTTGGTATATTGGTAACTTCTTTTTTGAAAGCTTAAAATCATTATTTGCTCCTAAATAGTGTAATTTTGAGAGCGGCATTGTATATCGTTTTACAGGCCTTTTACAGATATTAAATGAGCCTGTGAAAATTCTAGGTATGATGATATATAAAGGTGGTCTAGTTTGTCGGTTTGAAAAATCCGTGAAACAAAAGCTTTACTCTGCTTTCATTAAGAATAGAAGACTCGTTTATGTTTGTTATTGTTTGTAAAAAATCAAAAAGCAAAATCTGACACTGATCTACTTCACTCGCCTGTAGCTATTTTATTTTACATGCCGACTAAGGTCGACTATTTCAGAGTACAACCAAAAATAAAGCAACCGATACAAGGTGAGGTCATTTGATACCTAAAATATGCTGATCTAATCCATATCCAGGATTGAACAGTAAAATTTGCCTTGATAGTGTGTAATCTGGTCTCGCATCTTGGTTTAAGGCAGAAGTTTATGACGAAAAACAGTTAATAATTTTAAAGCTGAAAGCAAGTTAAGACGTTTATTAAATTTATTGAAGTCACCTTCTGGCTAAAAGTAGAAATAAAGGACTAAACATATCATAACATACGGGACATGTTAGAGTTTCAAAGATATTTTGAAACCCGAGTTAAGTTCTTCCATCTGGTTTATAGATATATGTTTCATAACTATAATCCTTCTAGAGAAACAGATGAAAGATACAAACAGTGTTGATCGAGATTTTCACCATAAGTGGATGAAACAGCGTATGCATGAAAATATTTGATTGATTCGATCTTATTGAACTACTGTGGTCTGATCCAGAATCATTATAGACTTGACAAATTGGTCTTCAGAGATAAGAGAATCCCGATTATGATCACTCGTGCACAGGCTGATAATCCATTCAAGACAATTTCTTTTTAAGTTTTCAAAATCCGGGTTAAGTTTGTTGCCCTTCATGTATAAGTGGGGCTGCAATATGTTAGTTTCATTCTAGAACGCACCGACCGTATGGCCTTTGTAATGTTCTAAAACAAAACTTCAGCAAAGTCTACATACCGTGCCATTTCCACGCTCCCACAATGCGCTGCGACGTGCAAAGATGTCCATCCTTCGTTGTCTCGTAGATCGGGTCGTGCTCCAGCATTGATCAATAGTTTAACTAAGTCTACTCGTTCATCCATGCAAGCCTTAAAATAAGCATAATTAGTAAATCAGATCTGCTAATAAAGTGTGACGAGACAGGTAACTCGCAAAATCGTTTATAACTAGTCGTCGCCTCACCTCTGGCTCTGGTCTGGCGTTAAATTTATCATTTCATAAGTACAAAACAAGAATAATTTTAATAGATTTATCAGCTTTTAAGGATTTTTAGCAGCTGTTAACGGTTAACTTTAGTATTTTGTTCAGTGAAAACAGTTTTGTTTTATTGTTACAGATACGTTGTTAGTATCAATTCAGTAATTGAAAAATGGCGAGCTTTAGTAAAATCACAAAGCTTTTGTTTTCAACGAAAGTGTGGCATTGAGAGCATTCAAACAATGTAGTGACCTTAGATGTGCCAAAGTAAATCTATCGTTTTAGTTTTAGGGCCGCTGCAAACAAGCTGTTAGATCTAATACAAACAGGAGTTTGAAATACTGACATGGAACATCAACCTTAACAATTTTCGTCTCTTCAACAGCTTGCAAGATGCTGAGTGGTGTATGTTATTGTTTGCATTCTTTCACAAACAACCTTGGACAAAATGTCCGGTGTGTTAATTGACAAAGTAGGCCAGGTAGAGCAAATATTAAAGTCGATGTAGTAAAGCCGATGTTCCTTGAAGTGATGCACTAAAACGCTCTTGTCTATACAAAAGGATCAGCCCGAGAGCTTGAATCTGATTGTATTCTTTGTAGGAGCAATACTCAGAATTAAGCGCTCTGTGTAGTAAACATTTTAGTCGTTTAAATGTAAACATTTATATCGATACAGAATACTACTAAGTTAACACACAAAATTGTTGCGTAACGTGGTAGTGCATGCAAGCTGCTTATTGTTTCCTACAATGAATCGCATATAATACCTGGTGTAATGGCGTTAATCCGTCCACGTTTTGAAAGTTTACATCGGCTTGGCCTGACAGTAACAACTTCACTTCGTCAACGTCGCCGACCGAAACCGCAAACAGCAGAACGGTTCCAGGAGAAAATTGAACTTTTGAGTGCTTCCTAGTCCTGTGGGCGGGCTGTCGGTCAGTTTCACTGCCTTTCCATCGTTCAATAGCTTCTATTGATTTCTGCTTAACAAATTTAGCTCGGGATGGCTGGATACCCGCCGTTGAAGCTTTCTTCATCTTCCTATGACCACACTGGCGACCAATCTGGGACCTGAACTCCGATCGCTGGCCGGCGAACTTGCAAAACGCAGTGACGACAGATTGCTACAGCTAATTCACGCCATGCGTGCTTCAAATGTCAATTAGATATCACTTGTTGGTAAAATATTCAGTACTAAACTCTACTGATTGAAGCGAGAAAATTCTTGCTAAAATGCAAGTCTCAAGACAATAGAGCTACTGAGCCGTGTTAGAATAATGCCTGATCAACTTTGTTTATTCATCCAATAAAAATAGCCGTATAATGGTTATTTAATATCTCATGTCGCAAGACAAACACTGGCACAATAATAATGATTCTTGATTAAATAAGGATATTCCATTTTGATTTTTGGTAAAAGCACTGGCCAGCACTGACACAGTCAGTTTTTATGCATTATACAGTATGTTCCATTTATGTCTTTACATCTGACGAAGCAGTTTAATAAAGCGATTTAGGGGGCGAAACAACTTTTAAGAAGGTATTAAAAGCTGTAGCAAGAAGTGATAATAGGTTTAAGACACAAGCCAAAACTCAATTGCCAAAAGTAACACTAATAGTTGGTCGCGAGGGATTTTTTTTTCTCTTTTCTTCTTTGAAGTGTCTAACATTTTAAGGACTACCCACACGTCATTTCATTGTTATTGTTGTGTCCAAGGGTCCTGTCAAACAAAACAAACTTTTATTTCCTGCTCGCTATTTAAGATTGAGAAACAAAACTAAATCCACCATTGAGAAACAAAACTAAATCCACCTTCAAAAGAAGCATAAACTCTCATCTCTTTACTACACTTTTTGAACAAGACAATTACATTTTAACAATTGAAAATATGAACTTTCCTTCGCAACTAACATCTCATATTCGGTGATTTACTTCGTCATATCATTACAGCTATACCCATAATTGTTGCAAACATCCTTATTTCCCCCCAAATTTTTTTTATTTTGTTGTTGTTGTTGTTGTTGTTGTTGTTTGTTTTGTAAATGTAATTGTTGCAAACATCCTTATTTACCATAATAATATTTTGTTGTTGTTGTTTGTTTTGTAAACGTAATTATTTAGTATAAACTTAATCTCTGCCCGCCTCGATTAGCCATGCTATTAGCGGGCAGTACAAAATTGTAAAGTTATGTATTTTGTTAATAAAAAACAATGTTGTTGTTGTTGTTGTTGTTGTAAGAAAATATGGACATTGGTGAACACTGAACTTTTCCCAGCGAACAGAGCCCTTTTAGAACAAGAACTGCAGTTTGTTTGAAGACCCTAAAATCTGGTCAGGTTTGGCTAGTTTTAAGACAGGTAATTCATCAGTCGCAGAATAATTGTTATCACTACTGAAACATTTTTAAAGAAAATATATGATTTTTTTGTTAAATGGGTTTTATTTTATGGTCGGGCGGGGGGACGCTACGTTGCCTAAACTAAAACTAATAATTATAATTATAATAATTTTGTTTTTGTGTTAATGTATTTAGCTAAACTAGCTAACTAAACCTACTCTACTCTAAAAGTAAAAAAAAAAGTAGTTAAAATTCACTGGAGTTAAAAGTGACAAAACCTATTAAAACTATGCACATTAAATGCAATAGATTTAGATAAATAAAGCTAGGCTAGCTAATTGTGGGCACTCTGAAAGTAAAGACTTAGCTAAAATCCAGTAGAGTTGAATATCACTAAATGAGGTTAATTAAGAAATGGTCCATGCTTATCGTGCGTCTATCGAATTATGGATGCACGCGGGAAGTTGGGAGAGCACGAGAGAAGCGATTCTCTAGCTTCTCGAGTGCTCTCCCAATTTACTTCTCAAGTGCATCCATAACTCGATAGACGTACAATAAAGTATGGACAATTTCTTTTAGAACATTGCCTCTTTCACTTTAAGCATTTTTTATAGGAAAAATGCACGTAAGCTGATAACGTACAAATTCTCGCGATCACGCGATTAAGTAGACGCACGGGCGTGCGTCTATCGAATTATTGCTGGTTTTCACTCAATCCCTGGGGATTCAAATGACAAAAGGTATGGCGGCCATGTTTGGCCCCCAACAAAAGAAACTAATTACAACTCCATTGTATAAGGGCACAAACATGGCGGCTCTGACGTCACATGAAAACCAAGAATAGATGCACGCTCGCGCCATACAAAAAGCGCGCGAAAAATTGCCAGCTATGTGCATTAATAACAATGGAGCTAAATATACAAATTCTACACTAGAAAAGGGCAAGTTAATCTATATTTGCCAACGAGCAGCCGAGCCAAGAGGTGAGGCTGCGAGGCGGCAGCATTATATATAGAGACGTGTGTGTGAGCTACAGGGAGAAAAAAATCTCGATTTCCGCGCAACTTAAGGCCGGTAAACTAGCGATCGGTGTTGGCCAATCATAGTGCAATATTTACTAAGATTCTAAACCAATCAGGTCGTCTCTTATTTGGGCAAATCTGTGACGGCTAATCAGATTGCGTTTAATAAGTGCGTTTCAGTAGTCTTGTCCACGTGCTGTTAGTGTTAGCTTGTTGCGGTTGCTTCCATCTTGTGTACGTGCGGGTGAGAGTTGTTTCGTTTAACTGGATATTGCTCGTTGGCTCTTAGCGATAGCTACTTCTAGTTATATGTTATATTTAACGCGCTTGCAACTCAACTCCTCGATGAAAACTCGTTGGTGTTTTGTCGTTATTAAACACTCTCCTAAATTTACGCAACCTGGGGGTATTTGAGGGCCATGGTTTTTTTTTGGGGGGGGGGGGTTGAAGGAGGGGGCTGCTTACCATTAATTTTGCATGTACCTCTTTTCTAATCTCACATGGAACTTTAGATTTTCGATGAAGGCAAAGAAAGACAGTGCAGTTATTCTTCTGGCATTTATAAATATGATATCGGCTGCATATGCATAAAATAAAGTAACGACAACAGAAACGGTTCCAATGGCAGCGCATTTTAAAGCATTGATCGTTACTTTTGCAGTATTTGGTCTTCAGCCTCTAAAGAAGCAGTTCTTGTAGAGACTCACTACCTTTACTCAGGATACCAAGAACAAACCCTTTTGACCAGTAAACACTCGCACGCTACTCATTTAAAACATAACTGTGTCCTGAAGTAGTGCGGCTCAGAAAACAGCCCAAAGAGTGGCCGTTCATGGCAAATCGATCCCAAGGTGTCGGTTCACTGACAAACATACTCCCTCATAACTGCAATCAATTATCTGCAAGGCCCTAACATTTCTGTAAATTTTGATCCCATATACAAACACACTCCGGCCAGAGTCTCGGGACAGTTCACAGTTTTCGCCGCCATTGTTTAAGCTTAAGGTTTAGTAGCCGCTCCACATGAGCGAGTGCTTAGTACCCGCTCCTCTTAACAAAAATGGCAGATTTTGTCACGTAATAGAGCATCTAAGCATTTATTAATAACAACAAATGGCCCTATTTTTGACGGAGAAATGGCAGTACTTTTTCGCCTTTGTGGCAACAAAACTTAAAATTTTAATTTGATACAATGAAGAATGATTTGAATGTACGTGTTTTTTTTTGCTTGGGCATTTGCAGATTTCACTTGATACCCATATGCAATTCAGTATCAATTTCGCACAGACGACCAGGAACAAGTGTTTTTGATATAAATAATCGAATATACTGGTATTGGTAATGGTGGGAATGCCCATGCATAAGTAGTTGACATAGGTTCTGACTAAGAAGGTTTGTGTATTTCAGGCATAAAAAGTGCTGCCATTGTTAAAAATATTCTCCACTCGACTAGTTTGTCCGCAATTTTATAATGACTTGGCCGAGTTCTCTTGGCTCCTTTGAGCGCATTGGAAGTTACTTTCCCGTTCCGGCCTTGGGAATGAGATAGCCAATCAGAACAAGAAATGAAGAAAGGCTTTATTGCTGTTGGAAAAAGGCGGACGAAAGAGATTCAATTTTACATGTAAAGAACATTAGCTGTAACACGTACGTTTAGCCAGTTGGTTTCAGTTTTGCAGTAAAGAAACAAATCACACTGAAGAAATGAATTATTTCCCTGAATTTGTACTCTATCCGAAAAAAAGTTCTTCCCCTCAGCCTCAGGTTTGTTCTTAACATATTCTTAAATTTTAAGCAAATCTCAGCTTCCTGTTCTTACAAAAAAAGAGTGTATTTGCTCAATATTTCAAAAATAAGTTGTGTAACTGAGTTCTGACTATGATCAGACTGTAAATATCAAGACTGAACGTAACTGGGCCAACAATACTTAGCACTGTTTGGAAGCTTACATTCTCCAGAAATTACCACAATTAATGAGTGTTATTTGTGATCCAAAGTTAATATGATTTACTTTTTTCGAGTCCATTTCCTACACGTATCTAAGCGTGGGAAGTCAAGGAACAAAATATGTTGCGGTACTGACAAATTATAAATAGCCATGTCCACTGATGATGGGGACTATGCACTGAGTATATCCGACGAATGTTGAATGTCGGTCATAACTAACCCGCCGTTATTTGTTTCAACTGTCAATATCTTGTTCACTGAACTTGTTGTTGTTTTTTAAAATGGGTTGCTACAAGGACAGGCTATAATACAGTGACTTTGCAGTTGGTTTGAACAAACACTGTGCCATGCAGTTGTTAACTCTTGGAAGTCACCCCCTCCACCCCCTATAAATCCAGAAATAGTTCGGGATGGGTTGCTACATCGGTAGGTTATTACTGTTTATTTGAACAAGCTCCATTTCTGTTATTATTAATATTTAGAGGTCAAAGTTTACGATTATTTGATTAAAAATTGTCCCAAATTCCATCCCCCTGCATTTTCAGAAGTTTTTCGAATGGCTACATGAGTAGGCCATGTCGCAGTGTCTTTACAGATAGTTAAAGTTCGCGACTGATTCGAGTAGACATTTTTCCTCACTCCACCCCACTTGTTCTTCATAGAAGAGAGGGTGAATGTCAAAATGTCAAGTAGCGTGACACTCCCAAATATAAATATTATGAAATGTGACGTTCTCTCAAAAAGTTAAAATATTCAGTAATAGTTTACACCGATGTTTATTCAGTCGTGCGTACATGTTGAAAGCTCGAAATTTTGCTAGTCGATGAAGCAAGGCTGAATTTATTCGCTGCTATGAAACTTGACATGCCTTAACTATGTCTTCTTCGCTGATTATATGGTGCTTGTTGGCCGTATTAACGTGGACAAGCCGAGCTGCAAACATTACAGGTAACTCAGACCACACGTAAACGTGAATGCCGCAGTTTTCATCAGGATGTCGCGTGCCGCATACCTTTGAAATCTTTGAACCAAGTCTTCTGGAAACTAGCTATAAGTACAAGATTTACGA
The DNA here is from genome assembly GCA_025403585.1 of Parazoanthus swiftii. NCBI lineage: Eukaryota > Metazoa > Cnidaria > Anthozoa > Zoantharia > Parazoanthidae > Parazoanthus > Parazoanthus swiftii. The sequence goes on along the minus strand of JAOBYE010114560.1, from coordinate 754 downwards.
AATGTGAAACTTTTAAATTTACCGCTTCACCGTATGTCGGTGTTGGCCCTGGCGTATAAAGAATTCAAAACCCGCTTGACATCGACAGCTTTGAAAAAACAAATATCACTTAACGAGAACAAAACAAACTTTGTTAGATTTTTTAAATTAGGTAAAACTTGGCAAAGGACAACAGCAGTACCATAATTCATATTGAAATTGGCAATTCGTCGGTTCTGCAATCTATTTAGTTAATCAAAATACTTCGGTGAAGCTTTCTAGCTGGAATGTTTGATTTTTTTTTTAAATTGTCAAAACACTGCAACAGTTAGTCACGCGTGCAACGTCGTTGTTTTAGGATTGTCGAAAAATGTTGCTTAGTACACACAGCTTCTACATATACGCTTTTTTGTAAGAACAACAGAACTTTACAAGAATATTGGGGCTCACATGGCTTTATTTAAGAACAAAAATACATCAAGACGCAATGTTGAGTTTGTTACTCAATCCGAATTGGTAGTATAAATTATGAAACACCAAAGTTGCTTTGTTTTCATTTGAATATCGTTGCCAGGGCTTAATCCCTGTAGATCATTAGGAAAAAGAGGGATTACTCGTAGTCTACCCCGGAATTACAGCACCCGGGGGGGGGTACTTCAGGGTGAAAAGGGTAGGGGTGATCGTCGGGAAGCTTGAACTTCTACCCTAAAAAATACCTAGTGGGAAAAAAATTCACCCTAAAAAATACCCCACGCTTCTGGAATACCCTAAAAAA
>JAOBYE010114449.1:0-19419 GCA_025403585.1 Parazoanthus swiftii | reverse complement strand
AAGGAATAAAAATTAAAACTGTTTTATAAACTGAAAGCGACGAGAGCAAGAAAATTTATTTTCGCCGCCATGTTGTTTGTTTATACCCAGAGCAAATCACCTGTGACCAGTTTTTAAAATCCGTGCCGTGTTAAGCAACACCGCTGACTACCTGGAGAAACGGTGTTCAGTCACCTTAATGCTTTGCCTGCACCAGTAGAATGGCGTGTATCACTCTAACCTTTTATTAGCAAAAAAGCATTTTGTTTTGAGCCTTTATTATGTTTCTAGCTAAGTTCTTCATACATAACTATGTTCTACGTACAAGGAACGTTATCTCCGATGGACACTGCAATGGAACTCGTCTCTGAAATTCGAAACTTCATCAAGAGTACTTCCTCAGTTGGAAAAATGTAGAACATGTTTCCTTCGCTCCCTTTTTGGATTCCCCACTTCTTATTTGCGTTAACTTGCATACCATCGTAAACATTTAGCCAGTCTCCCCAACCGAACGATATGTTGACCTGAGAGCACAAGAAATCAAACCTTGTCTTAAAATTAAAACGAACGACACTGGAAGATGAAAAACTTAGTATAGGTCAAAAACAGAACTCGAATCAAGAAGAACCAACAAAAGTGATACGCTGTTTGTTCGTATTAATCAGAATATCAATGTTGACTTTAAGTGGAGCAGTTTTCGTACTGAATTGTTTTCCTATGCTGACTGAAATGATGGGTGTAAGTCATTAACCATTATATGGTGTATGATAGGTCTATCGCAGAAGTCCTCTTGGTTAGTTTGGCGGTAAAGGACAAATTACTCAAGTTCTTCAAGGCAGTGATGAGACCGGGTTTCTTGAGAGTTTGTAATGCAAGCGCCTTCATCCAAGCATCAGTGAAGTGTCTGGGCGTGAAAGATAGATTAACCATGTTGGTGATAACCGATAACGGATGTCCAGCAGATCGTCAACAAACTAACCAAATTTTTTTCAAATAGAACAACATGGACACTTACAAATGTACCTTCTGCAATGACTGCGATGAGAACCTTTTTGCAGTTTTAACTACACTGAGCTATTCTTTAAAGCAGTTGTTAATGGTTAATTAAAACAATTCCAAATATTGGAAGAATGTACACTTTTTATCCAAATTCCAACCGTTTTTTTTTATCAAATGTTAAACTTGTCTTGATCATTGTACAAAAGAGGGTGGTGCTTTGGAAGCAACCACCACAAATGGAACAATCTGCTAATGCGAGAACTCTGAAACACAATGAGACCTGTCTAATGGACAGGATTTACAGACCGTTCTTCCAATCAGATCCTAAATCCCTTCCTAAGACCGACACTTAAAGTCGGAAACTTGTGTAATCAGTGCAGTCAGTGAGCTGATTCAACAGTTTTGGAAATGCTGTTGCCTGCTCATCAAGAAATAGCTGATGTTATTCATCTCTTTTCTTGCAGAATCTCTTAATGGGAATGGTGTTGGATCCACTTTTGGAAAAAAGGCAGTTTCGGCTAACAAAACAAGGCCGTTTTCTTGTGGTTAGAATCGTCTCACAGTTAAGCTTGATGGTGACGATCCGTCTTCGTGCTCGGTTTAGCAAATACGTTGCGTTATTTTTTGCCATCTTGTAGGTGTTAAGATCCCAAGAGTACAAAGTACGCCATATTTGTATTGTATCTATAAAGTTTAGAAATGAAATGAAAGTTTAAAAGCCTACGAAGAAAACTTTAGTAGTGTCATGTATTTGTTGATTGCATTCGAATCGTGTTGATGAAGTCCCAAGTGATGCATCTGGGTTTGTGATGCTGTTCAAGTGTAAGGTGGCAGATACACGCGTGAACGTGAAGTTCTTTGTATTATTTATTCTCTGTATTTTTTATATAATATTTTATAGTGATATCTCATGTAACTACAGTTTACCGTCAACATGGTCTGAATCCCCTGCGGTAGTGATAATAACCTTGATGCATCTGATACGTTTTTGAAATCTCTTCCATTAAAGGTGACGCGGCGACTTTTCTCAGAAGGAGTTGTGACTGCGGAAGGATAACACTCTAACTTTAAATTAAAACAGGACAAAACAGATAATATAACAGGATCTACAACCGATCATCAAACGTTTTATGTTTTTTTGATGCATATAATATTGTAGTTAATAATTTTATAATACATACACGTATATTAAAACATTAAAATTTGATAGAAATAGATTAAACCTGTAAAACTTCTACCTAGGTTTCACGTGTACGCTTACGGAAGGTGGTTTATTACGGAGGGGTTGTTGCGTTGGTACGATCTCTGCCTCCCAACCCTAAGGTCCAAGGTGCAATCCCCGGGCCTGGCCGTTTTCTACTAAAGTTCATTCAGTTTTCTATCCTTACGCTGTCGGTAAAATGAGTGCTAACATATATTAACCGCGTTAAAGCGGACGCAGAGGCGTCTATATATGCTTTCGGTCCACAGGGGGAAAAATGAACATTGCAGTGCACCTTTGAGCGTGTTCATATGGAAACAGGCGCAATATCAAAGTAGCATTTTACTTTAACTTTACTTTCGCTATCATCAAGCTAATAGAGGAAATCTTAAGGCGGTTAAAAGTTTGTCACGTAATATTTGTTCTCATGACAACAAAGTGCAGTCCATGTTCGATAAACGATTTTAGACTGGTGTTAGTCATGTAACATTTAGACCTTGAAACGTTCTATATATGTTGCAAAATGTCACATTAATTATGAAACATGCAAACCCGTGTTATGAAGTTCGGTGTTATTTTTAGAAAATATAGCAAACTTGTGTGCGAAGTTGGCACAGTTTGTAAGATCTCTGGCTGCAAACCAGAAGGTCCCGAGTTCAAATCCCGGCCTGGTTGAGGGTTGAACATTGGGCGGCCTTCTTTCACCACACCGTCCGTGGACAGGGACGTTAAGCCTTTGGTCTAGTCTCTCGACGTTCACACACTTTTCGATAGGAGTTGGCTTATGCCGGTGTTGTGGACTGTCTTCTCTTCCCCTAATTTGGATACAAGTCTCGTAAGGGACCCAGAGTCCTAATGCTTGGACTCCGGTTGGCAAACACCGTCGCAATTGTCAAAAATAAATAAATAAGTAAATAAATAAATAAATGAATGAATGAATGAATGAATGAATGAATGAATGAATAGATAGATAGATAGATAGATAGATAGATAAATACAAAAATAAATAAATAGATAGATAGATAATAAATAAATAAATAAATAAATAAATAAATAAATAAATAAATAAATAAATAAATAAATAAAAAGCTGTGTAAGTTTCTAGACTTCCGTCTTTTATTACCATTGTATCAAACCTGAATTGCGATAAACAATCATAATGACATTCCTTGGCACTTTATGAATGTCTTTCCACATTTTCGCCTCTTGGTGCAATGTTATCAAACTTGCAATTGAGAAAGCTGGTCAAAACGATGATTCTCGTCGAACAATTGCGTTTATTTTTTGTTTTCTGGCTTGATTTTTGAGAATCGACTGAGGTGATTTCTAGAAAATATCTCACCAAAAACCTAGGCCTCTTTCAAAATCCAAAACCGGTTTCGACATAGGCACCGAGTTACACAATGAGTTTATGAGACTCAGTGGAACCTAGAACTAAAGAACAATCGTAACGCACCAAACTGCATCCTCAACAACAGTTTCTAACAAACTTGAGCAGCAAATCCGCAACCTTTAAATCTCTCCACTCATTTTACCAACGAGCTAAAAACCCTTTTTTATCACTTTTTGGTGATTTTTTCGGACAAATAGTTTTCGCGGTGCAACAAAACAACAGCCTGAACAGGGAAATGGTTTTGGTTTCGCTACTTGGCTTCATTTCCAGAAAAAAAAACTTTTCAATCAGAAGTAGGGGTTCACTAACTTCCACAAGCATTTAAATAATTTTGAACCTTAATTTGCTGAACAGCGATGAAATTGAAGGCTCGAAATATTGCCTGAATTGAGGCGAAATGATCAGGGAAAGTCTAATATCAGTGTGTGTACATTCAAGCCATAGTTTAATTGTAAGAACGTTTGCTATTCTACAGTTTTTCGGAACAATTATTAAAGGTGCGTTTCAGAATACTCACTTCAGACCGTACCCAGATAAACAAGAGCTTGTCATTCCATCTTTGTCTCGGAGCAATTCACAGTTTCTGCGTTCAATTGGCAGCGGTTTTGTGTCACAAAAAGGCTTGAGGATACTCAGAAGGGGATCGATACTTTGTAAAGTACCAAATGGAATTCCTCGCATTCCTTTTCTTGATAAAGCCGAGCGTGGAACTTATGCTAGTTAGAGTCAACACCGGCCTAGCTCAGATCCCGACGGACTAAGAAAGACAATGCTTCTACTTAGCTGTTCGAGCCAGTTTAATTCATATCTATACTCGTAAAACATCCGTTAATAAGGCTGGAAATCCTAGCGCTGGAAATTGTTGATTAAGTGTATCCGACAGTGGCGAATCGAAGATTTCGAAGGATGGTGTTGAAGCAACTCTTCGACTTGGCTATCTAACTCATAGCTACATGATTACCGCGGCAGAACGGATTACGGATGCCTCTGCACACTAGCTGCACATTCTAAAATAAAGGTGTCTAAGGTATGCAAAAAAACGAAAAATGCACAAAATATCTTAATGATAAAAGCACTGTTCGAATATTTCGGAACTGAAAAAATACCAGCGGTAAGCGTGATTAATAAAAGACAACTCTTCCCAAGTTTCCATTCTTAAAATCACAGAAGAATATTGTAAGAACAAAATGTAAAACATTTTGTTGCCTTCCAGCTTTGAGAAATGATATATGTTTTTTTATATATGCATGATCAACATTTAATTGTTCTAGTTGACAACAACATAAGCCTCACCAATTCCGTACCGAATTAAAGTCAGCATAAACACACTTTTAATAAGAACACTTTGGAACTTTCTCCCTAGTCACTTAAAAGAGTAATCCGCAATCCAAACTATTTTTAGGACTACGTCACAGGTGGTACTTTTCAATTCGATTGTAGAGTTTTTTGGCGGAAATCATCGCAGACGTTTTGAATTTGCAAATTTTTCACGTTTCTACAAGTCTTTATTAAAAAAAGCGGAAACACTACTTTTCTAGGCCAATTTTACATTAAACTTTGAAAAATGAGGCAGAAGGCTGGAAAAGTTTTTTAACTGAACAACAATTTCTCGACTAGCGGAGCCGAAACCTCAACTCGGTGCCACCTGCTTGGTCCAATGCAGACCATTTAATTTTTGTTTTGTTTTGTTTTTTGTATTTACAACTACAGTTCAGCTTTTTAGTTGACATCTTTTGGAAAATTGGCCGGATATGTTTTTTGAAAGAGTAGTTGGTATATTTGGCCTGGTTTTCCAAAACGTTTTTGCTAAATAAGACAAAATTGGCCTACTTTCCTTTTAAAATCACTGTAAGCAACACTTTGAACCGTTCTCATTCTAGTTTATCTGTTCCAAAATTTTCTTTTAAAAGACAGGGCATTTCAAGATCTTCTTTGTTCAGCGTAATGGTCGATTTTAATTTGCACAAAAAATGCAGATGGAAAGTTATACTATATATAGTGTATTTTTAACGGCCTTTTCCGATAATTTCATTTAAATTAGAATACACAATTTTCGCCTATCGTTCCCGGTCTAAATCAATTAGCAAACACGTTAGAGACTCCCTGCAGTTCATTTTTTTTAGAAAAGGCGGGGATCTTTTGAAAAAGAGTTGCGAATTCTACAAGATACTAAAAGAAGCGGTCAGTTTGGTAGGACGGGGGTCCTTTATAATTGCACCAATTGTATTCACATCTTTTAATGGTATATATATAGAGTTTATTTACTTATGCTCCCGAACATTCTGTTTACCACAGAGTTACACTTTGCAAATAGCATTGCCAAAGATCGCACTTTTTGGGGTTGTGGCCCGGGTTCAAAGAGCTCTCCATCCAAGAGTAAGAGAGCGATATGAAAAGACTTCGTGTCACCACCGTGCCTGGTTATGCAATGCTAACGAAACAGCTGTTCAGTGCTGCCACTCCCCTGTTACCTCGCCTGTGTATGAATGTTTTTTGGTATTACTGTTTGAACACTCTAATTTTTAAACTATGTTGTATCCCTGTTGTCTTCGGAACAAGAAATTTTGCTTTACGCATAGCTCACTCACTTCCGTTTGAGCATTCTGGCGTGAAGAAGTTCAATCACGATTTTTTAAGCTGCATTGAGCCTCACTGGTCGAAAAGTGTTGTCTGCAGCTGGACTTCATTATATGCGTATATAGAGAAAAACAAGAAAGAAAGAAAAAAAAGAAAGAGAAGACAAACTTCAGATCGTTTACTTACTAAATTGACACGTGAACACCACCAGAATCAAAATGTAAAACATTTTGTTTCCTTCCAGCATTGAGACTGTTTTCACTCAATAGGCCCAATATACGATGTGACAAATGGCAACGGCATGGTCATCACAGAGCTTTTAGTAAGTTGAGCCCCATCTGTTCCGATGAGTAACAGCAGAGAGCACCTTGGAAGAAAAATGTACTTAAGTTCTCTACAAAGCCACTTAATTGAAATTCACTCTGTCTTAAACAAAACATCTGCCTGGACCAATGCTGAGTATTTTAATTAACTTGATCATTTGAATTTGTAAGTTTTAATACGAAACAATTATTTAGCAATATGTAAAAGTTTTTATATCATTCCATTAAAGTCACCAATGATACCTAAGAGTTGCGCTTATACAGTGGTAGAATATACTGACTCCATTGTCATTAATGAAGGCCCTTGCAATAATTGGTGGCGTTTTCGAGACGATATCTTTGAAATATTGAGGCATGCCATGGAAACCCTTGGTGATAACACTGAATTTCTCAACAACATCTGTCCAACCATTAAGTTCTCAATGAGATCGTCTAGCATTTGTTTATTTTGTTTTAAAGTAACGGCGAATCTAGAACAGAATGACTACTGATATTTATTCGAAACCAACACGTACATATCTACCTGCTCAACTCAGACGTATCACTGATAGCATCCCCCACACCATTGCCATTGCTCCGAACCAAGAAACCTCAAAACTAGATCCGAGGAGTAGAAACAGCTTTTATTATCTCAGTACAAACTATAAAGCAACAATGTATAAACCTAGTTAATCAGGCTATCGCCGTTCCCAGAAACGACTAGAAACAAACCAATACAATCCGGCTTTGCCTAACGTTGGTAAAAATATTAGAGGCAATATAAATGATCTTTATAGCTTGCCTGCTTTGACTACAATTATAACTCCTTTTTTTTTCTCCTTAGAAAATAAGTTGATTTTAAGTAAAATGAAGAAAATTGACATGTGAAAAGGGTATTGGTTTGCTGTAATAACCATAAATGGTTAAAGGATCTTTTGACTTTGAAGAAATAGTTTATAAATTACTTGGTGTGGTCAATTTTTCAGAAAATAATTTAGTATCACTAATACAAACACACACACACACACACACAGGTGCACAAACACATGAGCATAGATATACGGCCTAAGATTAGTCATAATACGGCAAGAGATTGGTACTGGCTGTACTACACACCCCTTCTGGCTGAACAAAAGGAAGGATATCAACTCCTACAAAAGAGTCAGTTTGATGTAGTTCTCGCCGGGCACTACATTGTACCGTAGTCTTACAATCTTCCGGGCATCACACCACAGACTATACATCTAAAAATAATCACATCTTTTTTATCCATTTGGCAGCAATACTTTAATGTTTTATTCTATTTTCTTACCCAACTTTAATCTGCGGAGTACAAAATAGGAAAAGTAAAACATAGGCCTGGAACGAGTACAAATTATCCTATGATATTTGTACAGTAGATGTCGTTTTATTATGATAAAAAAAGAGAGAAAAAGTTGAATAATAAATCTCTTATTAGACAGTTTAGTGTGTAGCATGGGTGAACATGCTTACTCGTCTTTTGTGTAATAGGATATATTTGATACATATTCGTAACTAGTTTATTCAACAACTTTAGCTGCATGAAACCATAAACATGCTTGTGGTTTAACTGAGGAATACTGAATAAAAGTCAAAAGCTTTTCTTAAAACGAGTGCAGTTTCATGTCACTGACAGGCTGAAAGTTGCGGGCAAAACCTTTTTTACTCCAAATGTATATATAAAACTATGTTTTTGTTTATAAAGCTGTATCATGTGAACAAATGTATAAAACAAAATGAGTTAGTCCCGAAGGAAGACAGCTTTCAAAAGGTGCTAGTTAATAGCCAAAAGTGCAGGTGTAAATAAAGTCGGAAAAAGGTCGAGTTGGTCCAGGCAGGTGGTTTTTGAAGACGGAGATTTAAAGAAGAGTCGATAATTTGACGTTCAATTAAGTGTCTAAGGAGAGAGTTTCAAAGCGTCTTTCTTAAAATTGTTTTTCTGCTGGCTTAAATTCAGGACGGAATTGATGGGGTTTAGATTATTTATACAGAAGGCATAATTAAGTGTTGACCATGCAATTTGAAAACAACTTCAATCCGGCATTCGACTGTCAAAGGCTCCGCCGGACAATTTACTTTGTATCATTTCCTTTGAAAACAACATTTGGTAAACTTGGTTTTTGAATGAAAACAACCTGAAAACTGAAAGAAAACATAATGTTCTACAATTTGTTTCTCTCAATCTTCTTCTGTGATATTAGTAAGTAAACTTGGAGAGCTTTGTCTTTTCTTTTCAATTTAATGCTGCTGACAATTTATTAAGTTGCGAAACATTTAAATCACATTTATTTTTATTTTTTGTGAAGTTTTGTTGCTTTTGTATTCTAAATAAACTAAGATTAGAAATTGCTATTACTCCGAAAGCCTTAACGAATAAAGTAATTTTTTAGCTTAGATTTGAATAATACTGAAAACATTTTAGCACACGTCATTATGCAGTGCCACTTCAGCTATAACTGCATAAATATACAGTACACAGTAAGACCATAATTGTATTTGGTTGGATCTTCAGAAAGGTGTCTTTGAAAAACTGAATGTGCAGGTGTAAACACCGAAAAATGATCAAGTTTTTTTAAAACATATTTTTTTATTTCACATTTCGACGGGCTTACGGAAAATGTAAACAGCTAAAGAAAAACAAATACACTTAATGATTAAAGAAACAATAAACAAAAATAAGAGGAACGAATTTTAGTTGATTCCTAACATTGTTTACAGTTTGCAGCCAAGTTAACAGTTTGTTCCATTTTTCGTTATAAAGATCTAAGATCCAAAGCTCTTCCCCTTTTAGCTATAGCTATCTCAATTTCTGATTTACGTTGGAGATATGTCAGACAAATCGAAAAGCGGGTTTTATTTTCTTTCTGCGGCATTAAGGAGTTCCAACGTTATTGAAAATTTTTCGAGCCACTTTTCCATTTTTTTTCAAAAGGTGTATGAATATGCGCATTTGCACATAAAATATTCTATAGATTCATCAAGTAGTTCACAAAATGTGCATTTGTAAGTGTCAGTATTATTCTTCTTAAAAAGCATCCTGTTTGTGTAGAGTATTCTATTTGAATAATTTGTATTGGAATTGTCTTGGTTTTGTATCTAAAGTGATTTTAAAAGGCAGCTTATTTAAAGCTTTCCTTTGAAATTCAACATTTGGGAGGTTGTTACATTTTGAGTCAAAAGTTGTTACATTTCGCGTTAAAGAAATTTTTGCATTTTGCGTCAAAAGTTGTTACATTTCGGGATGATGTTACATTTTGCGGCGTAACAAGGATTAGAAAAACAAAAATAAAAAGATGAACTACTGGATGAAATTATGGCGAGGATAGAACAAAAAACATACTAGCTCGGCTAACTGCCTAGTCTAGTCTAGACTCTGTCTATCACAGTTAGCTAAATACCAATAAATCTGAATGCTTTCTTCAGTTGAAGCAGAAGTCTGTCTACTTCTGCCGCCATCTTTGGTAAAGCTGACCGCCAAAACTCTCTTATCGGACTCAATACTTCTCGACTTCTCTTGTAGCATTCAAATTTAAACCAGATTGGTCGCCAGGATGGATGAACATTATTTTTAACCATCCGGTGATCGCAGTGATTAATTGGAAAACCCGGCTTTAGGGATCAGCAACGCGGGAGGGCCAAAATGAGACAGGCCTATTGATATTAGTAATTAAGAATACTTGAAGAAACCCATGCTGCATGCAAAAACATATTTCTAATAAATTTAAATAAAACCATAGTGCTATACGAATGGGATTCGAACCCACGTTTTCCTAGTTTCTAGTCCGCTAGTTTTATTACTATTATTACTATTATTATTATGTGTTCATTTGTGAATTTTTTCCGGCCAGTATTTTTTCTAAGGTCGGATAGGAAACCTTTTAGTTTTATCGCGTGCCTTTTGTCCTAAGGATAAATTTATTGGTTCAAAAGGATAACCAACTTAGGAATAAGCAGCGCGAGAGAATCCGAAAGGATATAGGCTCATTAAATATTTGTTATTATCTCTTACTCCCATTTTCTTTTTTATTGCAAAATCTCTTTCTCCACATTTGGCCTAATGATGACTTAATAATGGTCTAAAGCGTTCTTTTTAAACTTCAAGTTCCCGAATATTTATTTTTAGTGCATTAGTACAAGCTTCATTTTTTCTCACTAATGTATCCCTTTGCAAATGTAAAAGATATTTTCTTTAAAGGGGAATACTTGAAATACAAATAACAATCGCCTTTTATAGTAGCCCCATAAGTCGAAGACAGGTGAAGCACTGCACAACTTTTAAACTGTTGATATCAGAATCAGCTTTTAAAAAGATACCTGATTTGGATCAGCACCATGGTGCACCTGCTCTAAATTAATGTCAATATCTGACAAGACTTCCTTTTTGTTTTTTTGCATTTAAATATTTTAAAAGAAATTCACAGAAAAAGGGGAAAGGTTAAAATACTTTGCTTCATTATTGAAACCCGAGGCTGAGTCCGTGTAAAGTGGCTATCGGCAACACTTCAGAGGGTATGAAAAAGCATATCATCAGGCAACTAGAATCATTAGGGATGAATATTTAAACGTAGTCTAAGTATATACCAGTGTCAAACGCATTTTTAAAATTGGATGAACATTGGCTTAGTATTATGTATTATATATTGATGTCCCGTCAACTGCTGACCACAACTCGGGAAAGAAATGACGGAACTTAAATCGTTAACGATAAGAAAAATTTTGATGTTGACCATGCAATTTTAAAACATCTCCTTTTAACTGTTGTGCATTGCAATTTTCCATAGTCATTATCCTTTGAACGCCGCCGCTGTCTCATCATAGAGTTTTATCTCATATATAGCGTTTCTTTGCAAACAAATCAGCTGGGTTATCTTCGGGTTTGAACGAAAACAACCTTAAAACTGGAAGGCAACAAAATGTTGTACAGTTTATTTCTAGTAGTTTGCTTCTGTGATATTAGTAAGTAAACTTGGAGAAGTTTGCTTTAGTTTTTTCTCTTTAATAATGTTAACCGCTGATGGTATTTTTTAAGTTGCAAAACGTATGATATGAATAGCCATCTTTTAGTTTGTATGTTTTTCAGCGATTTCTGCCGATTTCGCTTTCCTTTACTACCACGGATTAAATAAATTGATTGAGATTACCGTACACACGAAAACGCCCTAAAGCAAAAAGACTGAACAAACAAACAAATATGCAGGGCTACGATGAAAAAATGTTCTTTGACTCTAGCCGCTTTAAAGCAAGGTAGAATCCTTTTTTTCTTTAGCTTGGAAACTAATAATGCTTAAAATATTTAGTTCGCTTTACTTTAGCTGTATGCATGTGTATGTATATCTGAATACGACGCCCATACATAATGAATCCGAATTAATTGTCTGAAAAAAATATCTAAATGGATTTCCAGAACCAAATTTTGACTAAGAACTGACGGTTTGCACTGATTTTGCCGAGCAGCTAAACTAAATGTTTGAAGTTTAATGTTTAAATTTTTGTCAAGAAAAAAACATTTTGGCAGTTGTTATAAAATCGAGTCGAATTTGCTTAAAGCAGCACTGGCAGCTTTAGCCAAGAACGTATAATCCATTTTTATCTAGGTCTGGATTTTAACATCGCCTAAAACAATTCAGTTCACGCTTATTTGCAGTATTATTTCAGCTACTAACTTCGTAAATACGTTGTTTGACTACTTCTATCTTACTTTGGTACTTTTTGTGACTACATCACAGCGAAAAAAACTTGACGATATTATCCACATCGCTACGGTTTTTCTGGGAAACAACATTTCTCTTGGAAGACTTAAACTCTTTCGATCATTGATTTTTTTTTAAATCACAGTGTTTTACTAAGAGGTTTGGAAAATTAGAAAGTCTCATGGATAAAAGACTTTGAACACACCAGAAATGTACTTGTATAGATAAAAATACAGAATCAGGTTTTTGAGACCAGAGTGCAGTTACTGATCACTTAACCCTTTTATGCAGTTAATGATAACCTAACCCCGCGTCAAACTGCCCCACGGCCGTGGTGAAATGAAGACTGGTTTGTCAGTGTCTTTTATTCTTGAATTTTGAATTTCATGAAAATACTTTATTTCGAAAAAGCATAACTGACAAAACATTGCTGAACAAAATGCTTTGTACAGACTATGTTTCCGTGACCGTCATCACAACTTGTTTATATTGAATTGTAACTGATGTATGTTACCGTTGACCTTTTCAAGTGCTACATGTAGATTAGTATCCTTCTGCAGACTCAAGTGTTTCAGAAAAAAGTTACCGTGTCACCTTAAATGGAAAAGATTTTAAAAACGTTTGCTACATGCATCTTTTTGCAGTCACAACTGTTTCAGAAAAACGTTACCGTGTCACCTTAAATGGAAGGGATTTCAAAAACGTATCAAGCACACCATCGAAGATATTATCTCTACCACTAGGAGTTGAAGTGATGTTAACGGTAAGTCGTAGATACATGACACAACTATTAAATAATTGTAGAAGAGGATGGTGAATCTGGCCATTTTAAAATTATGACATGTAGCCACAAAGTGACACTTGAAGTACCAGCTTTCCAACTAAGGTTCCGTAATTTGACGATAATCAGACTATAGATACATTATGCACATCCTGTTTACGTTACAAGCTGAGTTTTTTTTTACCAAAATATTCTCATTTCTTTTGGTTTCAATTGTATTTCTATCGTAGCCTGTAAATCTATGTTCTTTATAATTTTTAAAAATATCTCACTGAACTTTAGCTGAAAGTCCTGTTTTAGGAAACGAAAGGCGAACTGTTCTGTAACGATTGCTGCCTTAGCAACATTTAAGAGTTAACCGCACCTTAAGAGAGGCCACGCCAAATTCAACAGAAAAAAAACAAACCGTTAACCCTAGAAACCTCAATTTTTTCGGTTTTAAACTTTTGCTTCTTCACCGAATAACAAAGGTTTGGTACAACTGTTTTTTGTTTGTTAATACATCTTTTGACGTCACAGCTGATGACGTCATCATAATAAGTCACGCAACTTGTGTGTTGACTTCGAAAGTTCAATTTTTCGCTAAAGACTAACAAAATGCGGACAATTTTACAATTGTCTCTACCTATTTTGAAGTTATCAATTGCTAAATACTGTTTTCTTATCATTTTCAGTATTTAGAAAACTTGATTTAAATAAATTATGTGATCTTCTTTTTCTTTATACTGCTATTTACATACATGCTTGATTTTATTTTCTGAAAATTACTACCTCCACTTGATAACTTCTTCGTTACAATTGGTAAAAAGCGTCATTAAAATACAAGATTAGCATCCAGACCATCATATTCTCTACCACGTGAAATTCGGTATCCGATTCCAAGGAGCAAAAATTTGGAACTACAAACAAAAACTCATTAAAAACAATTATGAAAGCTGTTATAAATTCTTAAAGTTATTGAAAGTCTATTCCATCACAGGATAATTGCACTTTGTATAACAGTGTTATTACTATAATTTTTTAATATACATGTTTTGTCTTGTCTTATCTCGTTTTATCCTATTTTATGTTGTTTTACTTTATCTTATTATTATCTATTTCCTATTTATTATTATTATAGATAATTTGTTTCTTTTCCTTTTTTCTTTTATCTGCGTGTGCCTTTTTCGTACCTATCATCATTGTCCACTCTTTCTTACTCTAATCAAAATGGTCAAGCTGCCCGACTAGTGCAGCCCCTGGGCAACTTGTACCTAAATCAGCTATATCATTGCTATTTCAATTCTGAATCAAAAATCTACATACAACTTTTCCCTGGTCTTTTTTTATAACTAATAGCGTAACATATTTGTACTATAGCGTACAATTTTTCTAGGTACAAATATAGCTCTCGTTGTTGTTGTCGTATTTTGCTCGAGATGTCAAATTTAGTTCTGTAACTGATTCATGCAAATGTAATTAAAATAACTTGTCTTTTATCTGTCAGATACACCAAAGGACGAATAGTGAAAAGTAAATATGCTAATTAGTATCGCATGACAGGAAAATGTAATCTGGATAAGCGGACTCAGAACTAGTTCCAAAAGACTTTGACCCCCGGTGCCCTATCTTCTTTTATGAAGCATGCATGAATATAGGGTTCGAGATAGAGGCATAGGTGTTACCCCGTACAACAATTCCGTATGTTAATTAAGGAAGTAACAATGGCGACTCTTAGATAGCAGTCTTATACTCCTTTTTACGTTTGCACCTATCATTATTCCTAGGTATTTAATACTATTTTTGAACAAGAGATAAGTAACATTGATTAAGATCCTGACATTGAAGTTTGGTTTCCTTTGGGGCGGATAAAAAATAACAAAGTTTGACTATGTTAATAGACAACTTGTTTAAGCACAACCACTTGTTAGTGTTTTGTATAGCTCTATGTTAATGTGGTTTTCAAGTAATGCTATATTTTTTTATTGGAACGAAACAAATATTAGATTGGTCGGCAATTAAATGAAAAACTATTCGAACTCTAAAAATCAATGATATACAAAAGAAACAAAAGCGGACCAAGGACAGAGCCTTGTGGGACACCACCGGGAACTTCACTGTACAATAACTGCACAACTGACAATATCCAGTCGTTATCTTTAAGCTCCACTCGCGTATACAGGGCCAGCGGAACATGGACGGGGAGGTTAACGTTGCTCTACCTTTTCGGCCACTTTTATGCCACAATTTCAATACAAACGCTATACTATTCGGCTTGTTTTCTTTCATTTGCTTCTTTTAGCCGCCCAACTTGCAAAGGCATTCCGCCGGCCCTGATATACAAAGGTTATAACCATAAAAAATCTTAAAGCTATAATATTAGTCTTTTTTGAATCATTTTCTTTTTATTCATTTTCTCTCTTTAATATATTATCTGTAAGAACTGTTTTTAGAATCGAAATAACTCTTATGTGTGTTGTTCGTGTCTACAATACCCAAAATAAACTTGGTTCAGAAAGTACTATTGTTGTTAGGAGATTCTGGCCTCTCCTTTTACTAACTCTTTGCAATCTGTGTCACTTGGTTAAAATTTTGAAATGAAATTATGTCTTGTGCTTGAAGGTCAACGTATCATTTAGTGGAGGAGATTGGCTGCACATCTGCGATGGAAATCAAACTTCTGGAAGCAAGAGGTTATGGAAATTCAATTCTTGGAACGATGGAAAAAATGCCTACCTTTTTCCAACTGCAGACAGCCTATTGATGAAGTTTCAAATTTCTGATAAGAGTTCCGTCACAACATCCATCACAGACAACGTTCCTTGTATGTATCACATGTGTTTTGTACAAAAAACGTAGCTAGAAATAATGCAAAAGGTCAATTTTAACGTTAATATGTCTAATTTACTAAATGAACAAGTGGGAATTTGTAGGGCATTTTATTGATGCGAAAAATGAGCAAACATTAGAAAAAATAATAATGCTACATTTAGCGCAACACTGTCGATGCATTGAGTTTTTCTCTAAAGTTCATGTGTTCAACTCTTGTTGTTTCAGTGTTATGCAAGAAACCTTACCTTTGCTTAAGGCCCTTGATGCATTTGCAAAAATCGATAGATTCGTTTGTCAAAGCGGAGTGTTCTTTCGTCGACATTCCGGATGCTTTTGGGTTCAATCCTCAAGTCAAGCATTTGTAAGTGGTTGGATTAACGCAACTTTGAGCATTTATAACCAAACACATTTACTGAACTTGTGGATTTTTTTCAGAGATGACAGCTCCCTATACCACACAATTTTAGGACTTTGCAAAAACGGCGGGGAAACATTGCTAGCGCTTTTCTCGGTTTCCTGGTAATTTGGGCTTTTGCGTAAGACGATCGTCTTCATGACAATTTGCTAATCCGGCCAATATCACACAGTTTGAGGTTGTCTTTGTGTTAGTTTAGTTTTATTGTTGTATTTGAAATTAAGGGAGTAACCTTTTCTATATTTTTGTGCTTGTTGTTCTTCTCATTCACATTTAGCATAATTATAGTTGTGACATTGAAACCAGAGCGGCTCTGAGATTTATGCAAAGAATTTGTAGGGAATCACAATTGCAAGCGCAAGAAAAAACAAAAATGTCCTTTTTCTTGCGATTATGCTTGCGTCGCTAGTGTGAAGCAGTCTTAAACCTAAGGTATTGCAATACATATATTGGAAAACGAATTGCTTTGCGGGTGTTTGCTGAGTCATTTTTCCCAAGACGAATTCCAATGATTATCCCAGGAAAAAAATAGCTATCGAGCCCAAGTCCCAGCTTGTTCATAAATAGTTCTTAAATTTTGGCCAATCTGAGCCTCGTTGTTTTTACAAAGTTGTTCTAACTTATAAAAAAAAACGTGTAAATCGTATCACTAATACAAACCAAACTAGCAACAAGTTAACTTTTGTCTCTTCCAGCTAAAACTGGATTAAAAACAAGCCTCGGAAAACTGACGGTTTAGAACTTGATGAAAGCCGTTGCGTATTTCAGTTTATTTGAAAAAAGCAAACTGGAAATGCATAAAAATGACTAAAGCCTGCCGTAGAGCTGTCCGCTTCGGTGCAACTTTGAACACATGCGGTAAAGAATGGCGTGTGATTGCACCGACCGGCGGCCTGCGACGAGACTTTTTTACAAGCGATTTTAGATTGCAACAATCAAACCTGCTTGATGAAACTGAGCCTTAAGAAAAAAAGTCACACGAACACTCGAGGGGGGTTAATCGTCCCTCCTCCATCCTTCTACTTTTGTCACAATTTATCCGATTGGTATGAAGTTTGGCAGATATGATCAACGTTAACGTCATTTGTACTTTCAAGTAGCCCAGTCACATGGTGTGTTATTGGTTTCCATGGCAACCGTGATGAGGGAAATTCAAAAATTTGGTCGCCATCTTGGATTTTTAACTTTTTTCCGACTTCAAATTTGAATTATAAAAACTGAAAATGATAAAAAAGCAGCAATTAGCCACTGAAAACTACAAAACACGTAGAATTAATGGTAAAATTGTCCGCATCTCCTCACTTTTGTTACGAAAAATTGAAATTTCGATTTCAACACACAAGTTGCGTGACTATTTTTGATGACTTCATCAGCCGTGACGTCACCTTATTAGTGTCAAAAGATACGAGATATGTTACAAACTGACTTATGGACCAAACAATATTTGTTTTTGCGTTAGTAAAAAAGCTGAATATTCAGTGTGATCAACATGGTATAAGGTCAACATCTCAGGTCAATTAAGGCATGGGTCAGGCTTGGAGCGTGCACCCGAAACACGTTTTCTACGATTACTCATCAAATATATAACCGATTTTGTTCATCTTGGTACCAAAATCTTCAAAAAAAATTCGCTGACAACGTCTCCCGATGATCTCCGATTCTTGTTCGTCGAATCTTAGCCTCATCATTGCCAAAGCTATTAGTTGTCGGTGTGATGACCGCATTTATTTGTTTCCGGAAGTGCCCTATTGTTTAATCAACTGCCTTTGTTTCGCCCTAATCTTGTCAAGTTTACTATTGTTTTAAAAAGATAAGCTCTTTTCAGAGCGTTTGTCCTTTATCTAATAAGTGAGTATAAACCAGCGAGTCAACTTGTGGCAATTCCATCAAATTTAAAACACTTCTAGTTTTGATTTCGGTGTATACTCGGGGATCGTTATATATTAATTCAGTTCTCAGTTTTAAAACATGTCAGTAGTTTCGATTTCGGTCAGTCAGGGAACATAGTTTGCTCAGCTGAGGGAACGCGGTATAAAGTGCATTGAGTGCGTTACTCGAGCAATTGCTAAGTCAAGTAAGTGTTTAAAAAACATTTCTAGTCTTGATTGACCGTTTTGATTTCAGTATTCTCAGGGAACGCAGTGTAAAGCGTTATTTGTGCTTTGCCCAATTTTTAAAACGTTTCTGTAGTCTTGACTTTCAGTTTAATTGAGATTGAATATTATAGGTCAGTTTTAACTAAAATATTTCTTGTTTGGAAGTCGGTGTAAAAGCGTTACTCGTGCATTAGCTCAGAGTTTAAAAACATTTCCAGTTTTGACCTCGGTATACTCAGGGAATGTAGTACAATGCGCTACAGGGAACGCGGTGTAAAATGTGCTCAGTTTTAAAAACATTTCTAGTTTTGATCTCGGTTTACTCAGGGAATGCGGTGTCAAGCGTTACTTGAGCAAATGACATATCTAGTTTGGATTTCAGTAAACCCAGGGAACATTTATAGTCAATTACCGGGAAAGAAGATATTAAACTGAGCAAGCTTCACTTGAGCATTAGCTTTCTAAAATATTTTTAGTTTTGATTTTCAGTACCGGGAACGCGGTATAAATATGTGTCACTTAATTAAGCATTGCTTTGCCTTTTTAAAAAATGGGGAAGCTATATAAAGCATTACTAGAGCATAAATTTGGTTTTTAAAACATGTCCAGTTTTGATTCCGGTGCTAGGAACACGCGGTTATAAAAAGAAATGAAACGACCAGTGCTTCTGTTTCACAAATTCAGTTAGCTGACCTACATGCGATTTGTTTTGACTCCGAAAAAGCCCAGGCGGAATAGGGTTAACGGTTTTAGGGTGTAACTTTATCCCTCAACCTGTAAAATTACTTCTTTTTTTCCTTCGCCAGTCACCAACTCTGAAAAAGTGTTAAAAACTTGAGCTAAGTCTCGAATTCCAACATCTTGTTTTCATTCGAACAAGATGTCAATATGGATTCCAGAAAACAATAAAACTTTTTGTCCCTTAGCCTATAAATTTCCAACTACCTTGATATTTCAACAACTTTCTGCACCAACAGAAATTGATATTGTGTTTCAGAGTGGTGTCGAATAACAACAACACACCTACACTTCAACCAGGAATATTTGAAGGTCTCCCGAACTTAGCGAAGCTGTGAGTAGAACAGCGCTTTGGAACAACTTAAACTCACAACTAACTCATTTACAAAAGACGCAATGTATTTAGTTGGCTTAGC